>JAMKCH010022742.1:0-21012 GCA_023653785.1 Ophioderma brevispina | reverse complement strand
TAGCAATGTTTTTTTTAAAATACAACCTACAATTTAAGTAATTAACCCACAATGACAAACCAAATGTGATCTGTAAAGAACTGCCTGATGCAAAAAGGAAATTCTGAAATTCTGCCAATTAGGCAACTCAAGAAGGTTGAAACTTTTTTTCCTTTTGCACATTAAATGTGTAACATTTCATTTTGAGCTGGGCGGCCCACAGGAGATAAAAAAGTTTTAACCTGCTGCGAGTTGCTGTGGAACGTGTTCCGGGATGTTCCCTTCATGACAGCCTTGCTGTGGCATTGCCCAATAGGCCGCTTTCCACTCAGGAGATTGCCAGGAATTTTCAGCTATCATTTCCCCATGTTTTTTTCTTGCCCACCATGCACTAGCACCTTATACAGAAGTGGAAATGCAAACGGGAAATGTTCACATTTAATGGGCCCACATGAAAAAATTTTCAACCTTCTTGCGTTGCCTAATTGGCAGAATTTCAGAATTTCCTTTTGCATCAGCAGTTCTTTTGACAATCACATTTGGTTTGCATTGGGGTGTTCATTTACTTACCATGTAGGTTGTATTTTATAAAAAACATTGCTAATTTCTGGCAATCCAATTTTAACTTTTTACCAGCTCATTGGAACTGTACTTCTCTATCGTCACACGACCAAGCACGTGAATCAAATCGCCATGAACGTAACAGACGACGTGGATCAGGCGGTGGTAGCATGGGCATCCCAAGCCTCCTAGACATGGCTGGCAGTGGTAGCCAATCGGGCGGTTTCAGCACCAGCAGCTACGGTAGCGGGCATGCGTCTGGTTTTGGAAGTAGCGTTCAACACTATGGGCTAGGCACTTTAGGTACTCAGAGTCCGATGCTTGGAGGCAGTTTGGTTTTATGAAGGAGGTGTTTGTCAGAGATTCAGGCATTGCAGCGGAAGATTTTAAAATCAATGTATATAGATTCCCTTTCAATATAAACCTTATAAATCACCCATCTTTGGGTTAAGAACTACGCTTTTATCTGACGTGCTGTTTTGTTACTTTTAAAACCTTTTTTGTGGTGCCGCCAGCTATATCTGTGCAGGACCACTTTAGCAATCCCGTTTGTGCGTGTGTATGTATGTGTGGATGGTGGTGTGGAATGTGTGTGTCCAAATTGTTTAAGTTTTTTTAAATTGACCACCAATTGAAAAGTTTCACTTCAATTTGGAACCACTTCGTCATGGTGCACAATGAATCCTCATATGTTTGATGAGGTCAAGGTCATTTGCAAGGTCAAAGGTCATGTGAGGTCAATTGAAAATGGTCTAAAATGTAAATTGATCTAATTGAAAACTTGAAGTTAATTGGGAACCAAACTTTTGTCAAGGTGCACCATGCGATCCCTCTATTTTGATGAATCAAATGTCACGTGCCATGGTCAAAGGTCATGTGGCGGCCCACAGCTTATATTCCTTTGAATATATCGAGCGCGAAAGCCGAAGAAACCGCGAATTCTAGTAAAAGCCTGTTTTACTTGTAGCATTAAAAGAACGGGAGTTGTTCTAAATTTCTAAATACAGACCCCACTCTTGCCAGCTATTTCTTGGTGAAAAAAGTAACTAAATTTAAAAAACAACTCGCTGCAGTAGCCTTTTACAACACTATTCTGCATAAAAATACCATTAGAGTGGTGGTGTGTGGGTGGGGGGGATAAAAGCAATAGATGAAAGAATAATTGAGAACTGCAACTTCCCATTTTAACATGGACCTTTACCCCTAAAACCGTGTCTGGCATTGTTAAAAGAAAGAAAAGAAAATTGAGCTTGCCAATGTAATTCAATTCTTAGTTCATGATTTGATTAGTTCTTCATGACAGTACCAATTGGCTAACCTCTGGAAGTTTCTCAGTACAGTTGCGTCATATAGGTCAAACAATTATCAATAATGTGTATACTATGCAATGTCAACGATGGCACTAGTTCACTAGAGCTAGTAAATCTCAATTCCTTGCCCACAGTTCAGTAGCTTCCATTCACAAGTGTAGAAAAATACACCCCCAGGTTTTTGGGTTATGATATATGATACCCAAATCTAAAATGCTCATTCATGTCAATGATTGTACAAGTAAAACCCACTGAACTGTGTCCTTTGGTGGATGAGCACATTGTACTCATAGTGAGTATAGTTTCACCCGGGATGATGTTATAAAAACAATGCTAGGAGTCCACATGCAAGTGCAAACAACATTGAACATAGATGGGATGAGAAAATGAGCCAATCTGGCGGCTGATCCCGTGCAGGTAACCAAAATGCAGAGCAGGGGTTGCCGCTTTAGTAGGATTTTGGTGTGTCAAATGAACAGCAGACTTTTCACTGCGGACACGATAATTCAGAACCCCATGAGTAACAAAATGAGGTCCACTTGGGCCCCATAATTATAAGCCTTTGAAAGGCAATTTTTTTCAAACCTCCAAAGCAAAACTATGGTTCAAACCTCACAAGCAAAATTCGAGACATAATATTCTGCTATAATGTAGCATTTTTCCCCACAAATAGTGCTTATTGTGGATTATTGCAAGGGCTATTTATTACTATTGTATGTCTGACAGAAAAACCACTTGTTAACATTAAAGTAAGGAAATGTTGTTACCTCAAAAGTTTCTCCCATAAGGCACCCTAGAACTCAGGAAATCTCAAGCACATGTATTGGAACTGATACGTCCATGATAGTAGTACAACACCATTTGGGGTGCTGGTCTAGGGACAACAAAATATTTCAACTGGACACAGATAATTCTGAACACTTTGGAAAATTATGGAGTCCAGTGGACTTCAAGTAAAAACACCTAAGTGGGAACCCTGATGCAGAGGGTGAATACGTAGATCCCAACACAGCCAGAAAAATGAATATTACTCGAATTACAGCTAACTCATCCGAGTAGCACTTTAACGGCACTCGGCAGTTAATTAGATAGTTTAAATGTTGTTTGCCAGTGGGCATTTAGTGAGAAAAAAAATGGATTTGGCCGATAAGTACTGGCCTTGCATTTAACCTCTTGGAAGATAAATTGCGTCTAAAGTGCGATTGGACATCTACTTCCTCAGAAAATCAATGTGAAATCGAATTGCTGTTAAGTCGGCTAGGCGTTTACACGGAAACCCCCAATGCGATGGCATGCTGGTCGGACCTTTAACATCTTTCTGCAAATTAGCTCAAGTTTAAAATGTCCCGTTTAAATAACACACAAGTGTGATTGTGCCCGGCGGGGCTAGGGGCTAGGCATTTACGTTAAACCCAAAAATGCCGAGTTTAAAGCACTGATCAATCTTTTATATGTATTAAATGACAACAGGTATGGTCAGAAAGCAGAGAGGGCCCTTAGTACTCCCGGGATTGGCTCAAGCAGCATTCACCGCTATCTTTACTGCAGCAGTGGACTCTTTGGAAGTTCGCTAGAGGGGCAGCAGTCTCCTGGGTAACAGGTCTAGAAATGGCGGGTGATGGGCCTTATTGGTAATGTTTTTATTTTTTGAGTAGCAGTGGTCTTGGAAGTTAGTATCTAGTAGCCAGTCTTGGTGGCGGTGGCCTGGGAAGTGGGCTAGGTGATGATTCATTTGCTGCAAAGGTTCGCTTCAACAGGCAATGCTGGCTGAGGAGAGACAGAAGACTCGTACAGCAAACAGTACAGGTAACATTGACATCCGAGTCTGAACAATTTAAACCCCTAAAAGACCCAGGCTTTTTGGACCCATCTCACCGCAGAAAAATATTAAAAAAATTGAAAATTCATGGTTTTTTACGCCATTTTTTCCAAGCAAAAGGTTGGGATTTTTTGGCTATTGATGTGTGTCAAAGTATGCGCACAAATAAAGTCTCACTAACAGGCCAAAAACAATTTGAGACATTCGGTACAGGACACTGTGTGGACTTGCACGGGAGTTATTGATTTAAAAGAAACACAACAAGAAATAGTAGAGTTGGGGGGTCTGGTTGAAGTACTATTGTGTAATTTTTAATGTATTGAGCCAAATTCATAAATACTGCTGCCCAACCACTTCTGTTGTTGGCCAATTGATAGTTATACCACAATAGACGCCAGCTTTCATCTTGACAGTACGCATAGACCATCAAGTATACCACATATTGTGGGTCCTCTAACTTTCTTAAGTACCACAAGTTACCACAAACTTACACAACATGGTATTTGTGGTTCAAACCTTCAGCCCTTTATTAGGGCGTAATTAGAAGATTAAGTACAATTTGAGAAAGATATAGCAATTAAACAGAAAAATAAAATTCAAAAATATTTTTGTACAGGAGCACTAGAAATGCAGAAACGAAAACGGTCTAGAGTACAACCGCATGAAGCGGGAGAGGGAGAATCGCAGACGTAATGACAGGAAGCGAGATGATCGGAGGACCCGAGGGTCCCGAGGAGACAGTGAGAAAGCGCAGGGAAAATGAAGGTGCAGGAGGACTTGATGATGTGCACGTAACTATCAAACCACGTTCTGAGGGTAGGGCTGTGAGCGACAATACAGGGTCGAAGAAAGCGGAACTTGTCTGATAAATCTAGAAACAACAAGGGGATCAGGTAGGTGCTGAAATTATGTTTGGGGACACCCGCCATTGGGGGATTTTTTTTTAGAGTGGGAACGATGTCTTATAACCAATACCAGTTCTAGGCATGGAGCTGTGCTAAAATGACATTGGCTATCAATCAAAACATGGTGAAATATCAGGTTTCCTTTGAGGCCCTGCGTTGGTCTCCTGGTTACTAAATTTACTGCGGTCCAGGGCCGAGTTGTCGGTGGCTCACCGTCACCCAATCAGATTTTATAAGGAAATCCGGATGGAAGAGGGTGACGGGGTTACCCCGGTAGAAATAAAAGGAGAAAGAAAGATCGGGAGAGGTTAATGGTGGCCATCCAGCACTGTTTCTATCATGCGGCCTTTGCATGGTGGACGTGGTTGCCCAAAAGCTAGGCCCACCACCGAGAACTGTAAATCAGGAAGGACATCCAGTCAATTAGTTTTGCTAGGGACACTAATCAGTCATAGAAGACAGTACATGGCTTGTAAGGTGAGGTGAATCCGGCCCACCCCTGTAAATGGGCCAAAACAGGATGTATACTACTACTGCAACTACTTACCACCCCCAAAAAAAAATATGCATAGGACATTGGAAAGAGTTTGTTATTTTTGCTTAAACTGTGGTGGGGTCCTAATTAATCTCATGACCCATTTCGGATGAAAATATGGCATTCACACACATTATGGCGGTATTACTGCTAAATGAGATTAACAAAAAGGTACATTGTGGCACTTAAGTTGGGTGCTATTTTGTGATTGGGTTTTGGCAGGTTGGGCTTAATAGTATGTTAGTCTTCGTGATCAGCAACAATGTCCTGAACAAGATGTGTAATTCCTGTGACCAGGTAAAATAGTAAGATTTGTTGTTCGTTTTCTTACAGGTTGTTAAAAAGGCTTCGGGAGATAACAGCCGTGGAGTTTGGAGTTTAGCAAGGGTCCGTGGAAGTGCCATGTGTGTGTGATTGACCTGCCGAGACTAAAGGGCTACGAATGCAAATGAAGGCAGGAAGCACTCGGAGGCCATGGAAAGAATGAGACTAGTGACGGAATTCCAGGCGCAGCAGGCTGTCAAACGATTGGAAGCTGAGCACCACCGGAAGAAAGTACAGGGTAAGGTTTGCACGCATATTGGGTGCTTAATTTGATCTACATTTTTGCAACAGTCATGGAAAATTGGTGACTCCCGTTACAGAAAGCAAGAAGGGAGAACCAATATAGGCCTAAGTGTTTCTTAAAGGGCCAAACTTTTTTTTTTTGTAGGGTTCAACTTTTTGATAAACTAATGATTGCTCTACAGAAAAGCTAGACAGAAAAGCATTTAGCCCATAGGAAAAACATTTGTAAAAAATATGCTCTAAAGTGGCCCACCATTTCACACTTCACCCGCCTCCGCTTTACTTCCAGATAGATTTATTCATAACCTGGTGGCATCTTGGGAAGGTCCTGGATGAAATTAGCTAATGAAATAGGAAAAATATTTTCAGTTAAGTTAATCTCTTGAATAGCTAATGCCACTCACTGTAGACTTTCATTCATATCTTGTTACAGACGTACTAGAGAGGAGGATGAACCTTACTGTCGGGACTGCTTGACTCACTACAGTGAGATTGTTATCATAGACGACACAAAGAACATCAGGTCCGGTTCTACAATGAACTAAAACAATTGATATGTTCAAGTCTGTCATTCCATCAGACACTTAATTGGGTCTCAGAATGTAGCCGTTCATGATGCTGTGTTTACATTTGAAGATAAGTTGGATATAATTAGCTGAGAGTGTATGTAATTATACTATCCACAAGACCAAATTTAATTATGCTTACTTTAAAGTTACTTGCCAAGGGAAAAAAAAACATGTCAACAACTTGTATTGCAAATGATGCAGAGCATAATGGCTAGAGCCAGGGGTAGCGATTTCATGAATTTGATCTCGATAAATTAGATTTCAAAATAAATAAATGCTGTCAACAACTGCTTATCCACAAAAGTATCCTGTGTAGGTAAACTGTATACGAGATGTGGGTCTGAAATTTCATAATCCTAGCAGAATCGTAATCAAAGGCAAACTGTTTGCCTTTGATGAAGATCTGCTAGGATCGACACGTCAGGCCCACACTAAGGTTCGTTGTACTACCACCTGCCACGTGCGTTTGCGGGTAAGTTGCAGTGCTCAAACTTGGTCTCTGTCCAGTATACTGAATTGCGTCCTGCAACCGAGTTGAATATATTTTAACGGCAGCTGCAGCAGGTTACGTGGAGTTGCGGCCGCAAGTGACGCTCTATCGACTGCACTGCACAGTGCAGCGTAGTATGAACGAACTTTAGACTTTGTGGGATTTGTGGATGCATCTAGTGATAAGATATGACTGGTGTAGTTTACCTCTACAACTGTTAACTGATGTAACTGTGTCACTGTGTGACAGCTATAAAAGGTAATCAATTGCAGACGAAAATGTATGTATGACCTGATGTTGGTCAATGATTAAAATTCTGTGTGGTTTGGTGTCAAACAGGAGGAAGCAAGGAGGAACCCAGAGACCCAACTGCAGTGGAGAAATGTGACATTTGAAGACGCCCAAGAAGATGTGCCCACTTGTAATACACCTGGCCACAAGAAGGTATAGTGTTATTGTGTAAAATTGCTTTGTACACAAAATACAAAATAATCACACACATTAAGTAGAGAAAAAGATTTTATAACGTTATGACAGTACAAGTGGTAACAACTGTAATACATCAGTTTATAAAACATGACATATACACAAAGTTCATTGGGTTGGAGATACATTTTAAGTTCACATCGTGACTGTATGCCTTTTCGCATGCTCTTGGATTTTACGAATACAACCGAGTGTATGTCAAACCAGAAATGTGAATCTGGAGACACCTACATACTATGATTAATATGTCACTAATTGATTTCATACTCACAGTAATTATTTAAGATTTAAAAAAAAAAAAAAAAAAAAAAAAAAAAATACAAAATTCATTTAAAATCTCCCGACAGTATTGTGACGTGGCTGATGAAAACGATTGTTGATTTTTTGCAAAGTGGACTATCCCCCCCCCCCCCCCATTTGATGCATGTAACATCCTCTTGTTATGTCTGCGTTGATGAGGCTGCAAAGAATAAAGGAGAGAGAAAGACATCGACGATGAAGACTTTGTCACTGTGGATCTGTTGGGGGTGTGATGATGACCAGTGATATGTGAGTAAAACTATAGTATTTACCGTACCTCCAGTATTGTCGTTACTCAAAACTTTCCAAAAGATAGAGTTTTGCTATTTATTAAAAAGTCAAGAACTGAAAACTATACTCTATGCAAAAAAAAACATCCTCATGTTCCTTTGTAAGACTTGTAAGGATTGCTACCACAGCAGCCAGCAGCAACTTCCCGATGTGCATGGATTACACAACATCAGGTCCGCACTGCTCCCATTCAACAATCATGGATCATTATTTGTCTTAAAATGGTCCTTTTTAACAACCCGAAACCATTCAACATAAAAACTTCTAACCGGTCGCATATTTTGTTTAAAACCTTAGAATTAAACACGAAAATAGTAAATTTCACACAGCGTCTACTAAGTCTGTTGGAAGAGGGGACTCTTATTTTGAACAATGGGACACTCATAACAATAGCTCCGCGGGATGTTGTAGCGTGACTGTGGATTGACTTCCATGTAAATAATGACATCGTCCTGGTTTCAATGAATGATCTTCACAAAGCAATATACTCTCCTTAGAATCCATGGTTGATGCAAAACAAAAGAGCTAGGGTTCTTGCCACTATGAAACGGTGGGGTATTAAATTTAGTCACTCAAAAATCAACAAGGGCAACAAAATGGATGGAATGCATTGAAAAAGTTTGGGAGAGAGGAATATTAAAGGAACTATGTCAAGTTTTTGTCAAGTCAGTTTTGACTTAATTCATAAAATATATGTAAATACATAACATATTCCCGAAAAAATAATACAAATTGATGTAAAAATTAAACAAATAGAGCATTTTACATTTTGATTTTTTTGACATACGAAGAAACGGGCGTATTTTCGCCACGCTTCAGTGATCAAACGCGCCCAAACTCGTGACGTCAAAAGTGATGACCAAAACATGTGTTTTCTCAAGTGTTATTGAGGACACTGTTTGTAATATTGAGGATTTAATGAAAGTAAATACTAAAATTAGAAAAAAAGTTACAGGAATGACATATTTGTTTCATTTGTGGTGTTTAATTTAATTATGAAGGGCAACACTGCGATATGATGGTCACAACGACGTCAACGATGGTCATCACTTTGACGGCACCATTTGCCTGCGATGTGGATGGCAAAATCGTTTTCCGCAGTAAGAGCTATTGGGCGGGAAAGTAAAAGGGCAAAAATACTCAGCAAATGTGGACAATTTCAATTATTTTGATTTATATGAAATTATCCGTTACTAAGCTTTCCATCCAGACCAAATTTTCCAAATATCAGAATCATGACATATTTCCTTTAAAATATTTACAGCCTACTATATGCATCATGGAGAAGATTTGTATTTTGCACATCATAGAGGGGATTTATTGCATAGGGGTACATGTATGCGACTCAGATATTAAAGGGACTCTTGACAGTCTTGTTGGTTGTGATCTGCTAGGCTTGTGCAAAGGCCAGCCAAAGAGGGATATTAATCACACTTCAAGTACGTGGGGTTATTAGCTAGATTCCATAAATAGCAAGGTTGGTTCAGTCCCAAGATAATTTTTAGTGTACCGGATATCAAGTTAGCAGTTGAATAGCAAGCATATATTTGAAACTATTGATTTCTAGATGGTAAAAATGAGAAGAAAGTAATTTTTCCTCAGAAGCATCGTATTGGAGGACTGCGCTTAAAACATTAATTTTAGCAAAATGCCATCTTCAGAGCAAAACAAACGGTCATAATTTGACCTTAGTACCCAGGGAATGTTCCTAATAAAATGATAGACAAGTGCAAGAACAAAGGAAAGAGAACAATAAGTATGGTCAAGGGATACCAAGTAATTAGGTCTTTGGTTCATAGGCCGGAGTGTATCTTTTAAATCTAACCTATTCAGGAGGAATTTCCACTCCTTTGTCCCCATTGGAAGTACTTCCTTGGGTGTGTAAGGTGCAGCAACTTATGTTTTAGTTTAGGCGAGATTCCCCCCAGTTTCAGGAGCAACGTATTGCCTCGGAGGAAAATCCTCCGACTGAACATGGTCGCCACGCAAAAATATCTTGCGGCACGCAATATTCAACATTTACTAAACAAACTCACACGGAACATGTATAAGCCGCCCGGCGATATATTTTAATTAAGTCCAATATATGCATATTGATCGCGACCCATATCCGTCTATTGGGCTGGGATACTCTTCCTCCCCTGTGGCTGTATTGGTCGCCGCTACATTTATCTCTCCTTTGGTAACAGTTTATTTATCATCGCCCCACTTACAATTTATTAGCATCCGATAATTGGGTTTCGTCTGGAGACGACAATAGGGCATTGGTACCACTTACTGGATTAGATTGCGTGTGAGTTAACTTATATGTCTACGCGGAAGGAAGGCAGTGTTTATTTTAGATATACAGACTCGCACGGAACATTTTATAACACGTGCGCAAGTTAAATCGTTCCCTCCGACGCCATATCTTCCCGTGAAACTGAAGAAATCGCCCCTGCCTTACCTGATTAGGCCATTTGCTTGAGTGTCGAAATCCTTCCTCCAATTTGGATGTCACTAGGAAAAAAAATTTCTCTTCAACTGAGCATTTTGTCTCAACATTGTTCACTGGCAATAATGATATGACATGAAGATAATTAAACAGATATCCACTTGGACTGACCACTCCTGTTAAACCAACCTGGTCATTTTGTGGATATCTTGTTGGACAAAGAATGTATGTTGGGGCTGACAACTGTATCATCATTCTTGTCTGTCAGGATTACATTTAATTCAAGGACCAATACACCAAAATAATTTCACATTACTTTATTGATAGGTATAAAACAGAGCTGTCAACTAGTATGGATTTTCTGTGTTTCGTACAGAAATTAATGGTAGCTACAGAATTATGTTTTCTCCCCTTAAATACAGAAATGAAAAAAAAAATAAAAAAGACTGCAGAGGTAGACTAGTTTGATCTGATCTCCCTGATCTCATTTGTTGGTTGTGGAGTAAACAAACATGCATTTTGGAACATTTGTCTTGGAAGGGTTTTCAGGAGCGTTGTTGCTTGCTGAAAGTTGCTCTTCCATTTTGGTTGAGGTGTGATATGAAATGCCAGCAATAATCACACTAGACCATTTGCACCTAATCATATCATGTGTTTTATTCAATTAACAGAATAAAACACAGAGTAAGTGCGAAAAGGTAAATTGTAACTGGGCGTTTGTGGTTTACAAGTCTTAAAAATTGCATCAAAAAGTGACAGTAAAGGAAACGGCCAGAAAACGGTGCTTTAGAGATTTATATTAATGCAGTGAAGTTCTATTGAACACCTTCTGAAGGGACACGTGCACTTCCAGATGATTGACGATGTGTTGTTACAAAACTTCAGTAAACTAGGTAGTATGGTTAGTATTATTAAGTGCTAAGTCATTGTGGCTGAGGTTTTGAATTTACAGAATTACATGATGACTTACGTTTTTTAAGTGACAGCCTATGTATAAAAGGTGTATGTTTTTTATTTTTCATTGTAGTTTTGTGTCAAGTTTCAATATGAATTTTCAGCAGCTGATTGAACAGTTCTTTACTGAAGCAGAATCAATGTCAACAGTATACCGAGTTTATTCCATTTAGTGGTTGTGGATACAAAAACCTTTAAAGACTCTTGATTGTGTACCACCTTAAAATTTTACCATGTTGTGTTTGAATGAGTTTAAAATGGGATTTCAGCAGTTTGGACACCGGGAGAACTTATCTGTGAACACCAGCATGATTATGAGTCATATGCAGCAGCGTGGATGTTAATTGATTTTGGGACATTTTGACCATTGTTACTACTTTCCCCTTGACCCGACCGCGAGACGACAGTGTCATTTTGTAACTGGTCGAGTTTGATGTGCGGTTTGTAGTAGCATGGATGAGTAAGGGTTTCGCTTGAACAACAGAACAAGGTATGCATATTTCTTTATCTCAAGCTCACTGCCCCAGCCAGCCCTAAAGTTTTCCAAAATCACTAGAAAAAAATCTGAAGAGGGTGCATAATTCTTGCTCATTCCAGTGTACTTTAACTTGCCAGCAGACCCAACATTTTCCAAAGCAGCCATTAGAAAAAGTCTGAAAGGTCCAGATTTCCTTTTCATTCCAGCTCACTTTAATTTACCAGCAGACCAACATTTTCCAAAGTTATTAGAAAATATGTGAAAAGGGGTTGCAGATTGCAAATGAACAAAATTGTGGTAACTCCATCCAATGCATTTTAAAACAAAATGTTCTTATGGTTTGCTCTAAAATAAGATTATGGCTTAAAAAAATAACCAACTTAGAAAACCAACCAAGTAAAAAATTATCAAAAAAAAAAAAAAAATTAGAAAAAATTAACTTTCCCCTGACAACTTGAGCACATAAAACGTAAAAAGGTTTCCTAATTGTCCCCGCCGAACGAGGTAAAACGGGGACTATAAAATGAGCAGCGTCCGTCTGTGTGATAAAAATGTTAACCCATTTGTATTGATTATCTGGAGTTCCGTAGTGGCAACAATGATGTAACTTGGTGGAAGAATCGGTTGAGAGTTCTCGACCTAATTAGATTTGGGTGTAAAATTGCTAATTATCATAAGAGAAAGTGAAGTTGAGTTTGTGGCTTACACAGTCGATCAGCGCGATCAAGGGAAGTAAGCAACGTATGGGTAACGGTCCGTGCTTGGATGGGAGACCAGAGACAAAGATTATAGTACAGGTGATTTTGTTGTTTTACTAATCCCTTCAATCTATGATACTTTTTTGTTTTCCTCTCCCTAAAAATTAATTTAAGAAACACCTTGCTTGCTAAGTTTCTAACGAAAAGAGATCAATGTGTAATTTTTTATTTCTTTTTTTGGACATGTATTGAACAAAACCTGAAGTGCACTGATTCTACACGTTTTCATCTATTGGCACTCAACACCTTTAAACCTGTATTTTCTTACGCACCTATATCCGAACGACTATCATTAAGTTATTTAATACGTTTTGTATTCCGATTTTCTCTTATATTTTATTAAGTTAATAATTCTGTCAGTGTGGTTCCTATCAAATTTAGTCCCCTTGGGTTACTCTTATCAGTTTTAGTTGTTTATTTATATTAATATTTATTTTTTGCGTGGAAGAACTCGCCTCCGGCCTCGTTCTTCACTTAAAATATGGTATCGCCAGTGTTCAATTCGTCATGAAGAGGAGTTGACAGGTTCCCCAAAATCATACCTTATTCTCTAAATTGAAACAAGGTAACACTTCAGGCTTTGGACCTTTGTAACGTGTAAAAGTGAAGTTTGCACAGTTTTTGCTAAATTTTGTAAAAAAGATTATCCTCGGTATGTAATACGCACAATGTTATGTGGAGGGATTTTTTACCTTGCTCCCATCGAAGCATTGTGTTGCTGTATATGGTTAAAGGCACTATCGTGATTTGCTAAATCAGAAAATAAAAAAAAAAATCATTAAAAATCAGATTTTTGCACATCTGTACACCAGTATTAAGACCAAAAGCAACCATAATAGGAAAATCGGATAATTTTGTCCTTACTGTCTGTAGGACACTTACTAAACATATAATGGATGGAGAGTCATAATTGAACCAATGTGTTTGCTTTTTTCTGAAATTTTTCAGTTGGAAAAAAAAACTTATGAAAAATTGGTCATTCTTATTTTTCACTTTTAAGCTTTTCCTGAGAATTTCAAAAGATTTGACTCTTCGGGTTGAATCAATGATAGTGTCTTTAAATCTAAGGCTTAAAAGTGATCCTCAACCATGAATTCTTTCTGACTTTCTTTGAAAGATGGATAAGAAACACCTGCTCTTTAGAAAATAAAAACCCAGCAACCACTATACATAACCATGAATCAATGAAGAGGAGAACTACTTAGCTATCTCACACCTTCTTAGGCGATTAGATTTTGTTTTCTGTTTGTTTTGTTTCGTGCTCTCTCTTTTAATACAACATTCTAGTGATATGTTCTTATGCAGTTTTAGCAGCCCCACATGTACGAAATATAACTCAAATAAGCCATGTTTTGTGTAGTGTTGAAGTTGTATTTCTTAACATCTTTTCAACCTTCGAGCTAGAGTGGGACCAGATAATAAAAAACTATCATCTTATTTTCATACTATTTCAGTAAGTTTGTCTGTCTGATACCAGGTGCTTCCTATCACTAGGCAAAGGATCTTGTCCCTGTGATGTCGTCTACATCCAGTGCTGGGACCAATAACTATGCAGTTCAAAATTGTGGTTTGGGCCGGTGATAGTGAACACAAAACCCTGAAACGTTTTGGCCTGTGAATGGATGAAACCCGGGGTAGAGCAACATCTAGTACCTGTCTTGGAAACTGCAAAATATTGATGAGGATGGAAAAGGTCAGTCCTTACCATAGTCAAGTTTGGACTAAACTGATTTAGGGATTGATGTAGGTTAATTTTTCTAAAGACATTTTAATCCGATATTCCTACTTAAAATGTGCGACACAGTGGTGCACTGATTCATATTGAGTCATGAACGTTTCCGATAAGAGGACCAACATTTAGTACACGCTGGCCTACAGTAGCCTGTAGAGTTTCCCAATCAAGGTCAAAAGGTAACAACAAGGCCAAGCCATGAGGTCAAGTTGAAAAGTAAAATTGAATTGGTTTTATGGGAGTTTACATGCAAAACCCTCATTTTTAGGTCAAAGGTCAAATTACCAAGGGCAAAGGTCACATACCAAGGTCAAAGGTCACATTACCAAGGGTCCAAGGTCAATACCAAGGTCAAAGGTCACACATCAGGTCCAAGGTAACCTAATCAAGGGGCAAAGGTCACATATCAAGGTCAAAGGTCAGGTGAGGCCTCCTACCATTCACAAACCGCGGACGCAGGCGAAACAAGCGGTCCGAGGACCAGATGCCAATTTTTTTGTGTAGATCTTGGAATGCAATGGATTTGAGGATCAATTTCAGACGATAAAAATACGGGATTAATCTGTATAAAAAATCGATATTACTCCGGGTAAATTGGGGGGTCACAAACGATCGGAAACACCACACCTTTAATAGGCAGTCTCTCCTCATCGGTTGTTCTCTGGCTGTCTGCCATAGTCTTGGAGGGCCCAGGTCGTGGCAGCCTTCAAACTGGTGGGTTGAGTAACTGGGCTGAGCTAGAACAAGTTTGCTTTTCCAGGGGTGCTAATAATTGTGTAAGCTGGGGTAAGAGCGAAAAATGGTTTTCAAAACAAGGCATTTTTAAAAAAGTTGCATGGCTCAAGAAGGCAGCTCGATCTACTGTCTTCCGGGTAATCACAAAAGCTGGGTGAATGCCTAGTTACATGAATTACGAAAGATGTGGAACCCGTAGGTAAACTCATGCATTGCGTTTCAATTGCAATTCGGTTTTAGATCTTCGACCCTGGCCAATAGTCTCTCCAGTGACATTGAGACAATATGTAATTCCAAATAGTTCTCATGAATATTTCGGTATCAAAGTATAGTTGTGGTCATTTCGTATGCAAATTAAACAGTCATATGGTTTTCAACCGAAATGTGTTAGCCGTAATTATCATCATAACGTGGGTCTGAAAGAAACTTTAAAAGATGGAGCAGCAGGTAGCTGACAGTGTATTTTTTCCCAGAGCTATACATGTGCTTTAGTGTAGCAATTTTTGCTGTGGAGAGTTTAGTACCAATCCTTAGATTTTTTTTGGTTTTAGCTATGCAATGAAATTGTTAAGAAGTGGGCTATGAAAGGATAAGTATTATTTTTTTAGCATTAACAAGGTTGAAAAGAAGGGAGAGTTAGTTTTGTTGCTTGTTTGACTCACATTGATGTCATCTGGGCCATCTGGGGCCCATCTTTTTAGTGTTTTCCATTATTGCTCATAGCAGTCTTAAAAAGGCACTCATTTACAAGATTCTTCCTGAGGGTAAAAGGCTTGAACCAATTACTAGCTGCATTTGCTTTTACTCCCAGAAACTTTTCTTTTCGGGTAAAGTCCTGATGAGCAGTTAGTGTGTAAAACTAATGTGCATAATGTTTTAACTTGATGATCATGCTTACCCAAATTTTACACCAACTCTGTCTACCAGTTCAGTAGGAAATTTTCGCACTGTAACTTTGATATAGTACAATTTGTTTGTTTGTATGTGAACTCAAGAATGAATGGTGGAAAATCAGAGAAATAGGTAATAAGACCAACTTTTGTTTTATCATTCAAGTTCTTATACGCAAAATGTCTCCCAGCTGCCTGGTTTTGGTTTCCTTGAGAGGTTGATTTTATAAATATTTTCCACCTAAGTGTTTTGCTCATTTTGTTAATCATTTTATATGGTGATTTAATATGTTAATCATTTGAGTTGAGATAACCTTTCTTTAGCATTTTCTTACCAGGTTGTTGCTGGAATTCCATGTTATAAATGCCAGACCCATTCAGACTCATTGAGGACATTCGAATATCAGGGTTTTTGGGTCAGTCCCGTACTGTAAGGCAAAATTTACTCATGTTTGTAAGCCTCAGGTATTCTCATTACTGTGCTTGACCACTTCTTACCCAAAACAAGTCAAACTCATACAGATGCATAGTTGTTTCACCATTTGATAACTTGTATTGTATAGCTTGTTGTTCCAGGTTTTGGCAGAATCTTAGACCTTGATATGAAGCAGTATAGTCTTGGCAGCAGTTATCCATCAACCTCTTTTCTTTGCTCAACATTTAAATGACGATGATAGTCTTTCCCTTCCATTTGCACCATGTGCAGGAAGCGTTGCTAGCTGCAAAATATTGGTGAGACGATTCCAAAGGCCGAAGAAAACATGCACGACCAATTTGGGGGACGGGTTGCCACCACCATCACCGTCACCAAAGGAGTAGTACTGAGGATGATGTTGTTATCATAGACTCTGACCCTGAAGCCCCACTAAGTCATGGTCCATGAAAGTTCAGATCCAGAAACCCAATGTCCAAGCCCTGCTGAATCCAGCCTCTGATGTGTGTATTGCGAGTGCAGACTGACCAGCACGGTGATGATCTTGTCACAGCTCAGCTTGTTTCGGAGTCTAATACCACAACTACTGTGATCAATGAAGAAGAATGCTCCTCTAAACCATCAGATGAGGCCACAAAAAATCTGATGAGAAGAAAACAAGGGAAGAACACACCGATGTGTTGGAGATGACCCCAATAACCTGTTGTAGTAGGTGGATGCCCCTCAATTTTTTACCAATTTTTTACCCACTGATTCTCGCATTCTATTGATGTCTCTGCTTTCAATCCTATCTTCTACTCATTTCTATCTTTTGGGAAATCCTGAACAGTCTACAAATGTTTGCGTATCATCATGCATTGTAGATGCTTTTAACCACACAACGTGGGAGATGGTTAAGTTTTAATGCTTCATAGTTTATTTATGATGTTCACGTCTTGGCGTCTCAGAATGCAAAACTTGCCCAGTACTGAGAAGACTTGAGATCATCACCAACTTGCAACAGTTTTTCACTGTCTGCAACTGCAAACTGCAAAATTTACCTATACACTGGAAGATGGGTAAACGGTATTATGTAAAGCTTTCAGAGAAGTTTCTAAACAGTATATGGTATGGGCTTCTAACTTCTTGCTGAGAGATCATGAAAGAATTAATTGGTACTCTCAGATTTGACTTAGATGTGCTTTTTACTTTTACAATGGGGTTATACCGAAAGCAAGGTTTTTTAAACTCACTTTATTCTCTTCTATTTTTCGCTATGCTGAATAGCACCAAATTGTGCCACAACTTTACGTGGAGCAATGAATGGATTGCTTTAAGAGTTTGGTACAGTGTTATTCTTGAGAAGAAGAAATTAAAGTTCAGTGATTTTCTATGAACCAAACTCTCTGTGAGGGTTGTTCAGGATGTACACAAGTAACAAAATGATGAATTTCTCAATGTGGGAGTTTTGGAATATGTATAGATTTTTGGCTTAATGATGGACGATACAGGAATTGAATAATGCAGGTGTGGTGTTTTATCAAATGAGTGAGCATTTGATTGGTTTAATGAAGTATTCAGGCAGTAGTTAATATGTGTATGGCTTCTCTTGATAAGGGTTTTTGCTGAAGTTGGGGCATAAGAGTGCACGTAATAGAAGCATCATACTACTGCCCAACGTTTGCACTATCAAAAAGTTCTTGCATGCGAAGACCAAACTACCCTTCATTGAAGAAGAAGCATTTGGCATTTGGAGTAGTTCACTTTTTGTTTTATTACACCTATTACATAGGTCACACACCTGGGAGCACTTTTTCTTCTATAAAGTTAGGAAGGTCATTAAAGAATCTTCAGTCGATGCCTTGTTGCCTCCTGTACTAATTCAACTTTGATGCATATTTAGAATTAAATTTCTGGTTGCATTGTCCGAATAGAAAAAGGATCGGTTATTTTTCTTCTCAGCAAACATTTGGCTTTGTATTTTGATTCATGGTAAAATTTGTTTTGTGGTTAGCATGGACTTTGTGTATGGTTTGAAGTAGGTTTTCTGTTTCTTTTTGTACGGAGAAATAAAGCCATCAGCAGAGTATCTTTTCACCTATGGAATATTGTTTTGGAAATGCGGCAATGAGTGTGGTACAAAACAGTATGACTTAGTCATATGGGCCATCACATCTGTGGCAAATTGAAAGTACCTTCCATTAGTAAGGTGTCATCTGTTCAGTTTGAACCTTTTGTGAATGTTTTTCTAATTATACTGATTCTCTTTCTGAAATTCACCTGATAGCTGAAATGGTGGTAGGGGAAAAGATGGCGGTAAAGTAGGAATTGGTGATTAATTTTTTATTTAGTCAATAACTTTGACTTGCCTTTAGAATACTAGATGTAGATATTTTGTGCCAAATCTTGAGTTTTCAGGAATGTCTTGTTGAAGCTCAAGCACTAACCACAAGAACAACTAGAAGAGGCAAAGAATGGTGTATGAGGTTTGTTAAACACAATGGTTATTCCGGATATGATGATCTGCTTTTTGATGAGCTTCAAATCAAGATATCGATATTGCCTTTGTTGATGGCTACTGCACCAATCTTATCCAGGTGGTTCCCATTGGGATAGAAGGATGACCACCATATACTAGGGCCGCTATGTAATTGCATATGTACATGTGCCCCAATTGTTGTGCATTAATAGTATTCATTCATTCCAAAGTAGCAGTACCTTTACAGAACCCAATGGTGATTGAAACTAGTTAATTTTGAGCTGTTTCTGTGGCGGCTTTCCTTTATCAATGCAATCTCACGTGAGAGCATTTGATGTGCTAATACCCACATTTTTGGTATTGGTTGGATCCACTTCAGTAGCACCACACAAGTTGAATATCATTCTTGACTACACTGATATGTTTTATCAATTGACTCCTGCCCAAAAAAACTGACGTTGAAGAGTAAGCACAGAGGAAGAAAACGGCATTGTATGAGGTGCATTATTCTTTTAGTGGCTTAATCACTCTGCCAAAAGTTTCTGATTTTGTGATTTTGGGACGATATTTTGTGAGAAGGTCGGCATCAAGTAGTGCCAAGTGTGGGGCTAACTTCTGCAAGAAGCGTACATTTGTCGCAAATTCTACCAGTCTCAGTGGGGAGCCAGGGAAGCGTTCTTGATTGCCCACTGCAAAAACTCTGAGAGCACTTCAATGCCGTGACGGTGAGTGAAAACAATAGGACTTGACACATGACTGAAAGATCTTTAAGCACTTGACGTAATAGGCACATCATTAAAAACATCCAAAATGTCTGAATTGATGATCCTAGTGTGGAATTATGAGAGTGTTTAAATTTAAACAGTTTATAGGGGACAGAAATAATTACACTGAACTGATTCCTTTACACCAATGTTGTGACTGAAACATATGCATTTCCCTTTTGAGAGCCAGTGGCATGCCACAATTACCAGTAATTACAACCTCTAATAAGGGAAATGGTCTCGACCAGTTGACCCCAGGTCACACCCTGTGACCTTAGCTCTTCCTCAAATTAGTTTTGGCCGCCAGTCAGCCCTCTGACGGACGTTGTTACCGTAGCCAGCCAAAATTATCGAGATTTTGATATCGGACTTGTTGTCATCTCCTACGGAATACTCCTATACTATACCAAATCTATCTGGGGGAATATATACTGGCTTATATACTGGATTTATAACGCTCAGTCGGACGGAATAAACGGAATAAACGGAGACTTTTACGCGTCGGAGAGCTCTTGTTTTGTATCCTTTTTTGCCGCCCTTGCGGTCATCTGATCGTGTAGCGGTAAATAAGGTAAACAAGGCAGCCATTGACGCACTGTTCTGCTTTGGACTGCCTTTGACTAGTGTGTGTGTTTGTCTTGTTATTTTGTTATCGGCTTGCTCGTTAACAATTTTTATGTTGTTTGGTGTGCGTATGATTTATTATATGCTTGTGTATACTTAATAAAATATGTGAAAAACTGATGTTTGAAAAATTTCTTTAACCGTTCGTGACTCAGTTACCGAGTTGCTTTTTGTTTGTGTCTGACGTTGAGTGCCGGGAGACCTCCACGGCACGCTTGTTAGTTTCTTAATACGGTTTTTTATTGATTGCTCACGCTATTCCTCTAGCCACTCACGCTCACCCCCTTTCATATGGCGCACAATATGGCGTCGTCTGCCCCTGCTAATCCACCTTCGCCGTTGTTGTTCACAACTAACGTGGTTGCGGTCCCGTTTTTTGTCTTCGTCGGCACGTTCGACCGCGACCACTGTGGCCATTACTTCGGGGTATTTTTCGGCAAACCCTGGGGACCTTGGCCTCAGTCTTTCCCTTTGCGGAACGCCACAGGGGTTGAATACGCTCGCTGCGCCCCGCATGACTAGCCTTGCTAGTTTATGCAGTGTCCTCCCATCAGGCGGCGCTCGCTACCCGGGCCTTCGGGGGCTTGGCGTGGCGGGTGGTGCTGCGCTGGGTTGTGGCCCTTCCCAATCCCCAGCTGACTAGTCGGCGCAGGCCTCTCAAGCGGGTACGCCTGCTGCGGTAGCTAGTGCTGGCCTTTCCGGCACCTGTCCCCGCTGCGGGTCCCGCCCATGGTGGGGTCACCAACCCCTGTTGTTCCACTCGCTCTGGCGTTCCTGCGGGGCAGCCTTCGTGGCCTAACCCTGCGGGGACACTTACCCGCCGCACCTGCCTTCTCAGGCTACGATGCTCCCGTACTTGGTTTACCCGCCCCAGTCGAGCTGGACTGCTGGGTGGGACAGCCTGGCATTGTCTTTCGACCGGGACTTCCGCTTGGGGGAG
>JAMKCH010022741.1:0-21007 GCA_023653785.1 Ophioderma brevispina | reverse complement strand
TTCCAAACATGATGATCCCAATAGCATCCTAACGTCACCACACCAGCTGTTTTGCGCGGAGCAGGCGTGAGTGCGCAACTTACGCATGAAATCGGCTTTCTAATAATGTGTAACACTGGACAAGTCGCTTGGTAATATATGCGTCCATGGGACCTGACCTTTTAAAATAAGGTGGTGCTCGGTAAAAACCTCTCCTGGTCATATCGGGGAGATTTTTGAGGGGAGCGGTTCATGGCATGTTAACCACATGCTAACCAGGGAAAGAACAGATTCCCAAGGGATCTAAATCACTCTCCTAAAAAGTGTTTAAAAGGAGAGGCTGTAGGGGGATCTCTCACCTCTCCTGAAAAGTCAGTCCCCTGATGCGTGTGTGAAGAAAGCTCATGTATCGTTTTTTTGCTTATTTTAAAATTTCTAGGCCACTTACAACCCTCTATCCAGGTTTGATACCACCAACTAGGCGGGAATTATTCGGTTGTTATAGTTCCGCACGGAAAATAACCCAATGTAACTGCGAGCTTTTTGTACAGAATCGCGCACAGCCCCGCATAATATACCACTGCGCTTCTTGAGCCTACATTATTCCATATTGTAGTTCGCCCTGTTAGACCCCTATTTGGTGTAATCAAAGTATAGGGTTGAAGTATGTTCCTTTTCCTAAACATCTCAAACCCTAGTAGTTTCAAAGTTCAACAAGCTTCATGGTTAGTAATGTAACAACCAGTTGATGACATGTAAATCTACTTCAGCAGTTCCAGGATCCAAACTTGCATGGTCCCAAACTTGGTCAAGTGTATCCAAACTTGGTCACAGTAGCAGTGCAACCCAGGCTCCTAATAATGTTAATATTGACATCTTATCCCAGAGGTCAATGGTAAAAAAAAAAAGGAATCTATCTTCCAATGTGGAAAAAACAACTCATATAATGCTAGTCTTGCAGCTTGTTTGCTTTAGTTACAATTCAAAAAACAAAACTCAGGAACAACCAAAATAGAGAGATAATGCTTTATGCAATGTGGTATTATTGCTTTGAAGTACAGCCAGAAACTGATTCTTTATTCTGGAAATTCCAACAAATCCACATATTATCTTATAATCACTATTGCATTCATCATTCTATACAGTGTTGCCAAATGCAAATTAGCCAACATAGTAAAAGCTCCAAAAGCCCTAACTATGAAAGGTCAAAATTTGCTCATGAATACAGAACTTCTGGTCCATGCTGCAAGTATTTGTAACAATTTCTTGTTCCTGAAACCAGTAGTTCAGGGTTGCGACAAGAGATTATTGAGGCGCCCAATATTGTGTCATAATAGTGAATTTTCATATAGATTAACCACTTAATAGATTTCTTGCCCTTGTATTTGGCAACAGAAATGCCTTGAAAGAAAGAAAAAAGGCAATTTTTGATTGCTTATATTTCAATATAAAATAATAGCATGTATGAATTACTCCAATAATTGTAGTTCTGCGCCCGCCTAAACCTCCCATATCGGAGTTTCTTCTGCTATAAACGCACACACTCCACTAGAGTCTGCGGACATCGCAAAACTCCAAAACCGGAGGTTTTGCGTATCTATTATTAATTTATATTCAAACACGTCCAACATCGAGTTTCAGCGTATAATATGCAAACACTCCAAAAAATCGGTAGGGTCTGAGCGCGTACAATCGCAAAAACTCCAAACCGGATTTTTCAATCAGCGTATATTTATATATTAATTATTTATATTCAACACTCCAATATCTGAGTTTTCAACAGCGTATAATACGCACACACTCCAAAATCGGAGGGTCTGCTACATCGCAAAAACTCCAAAACCGGAGGTTCTGCGTATCTTTATATATTATTATTTATATTCAAACACTCCAATATCGGAGTTTCAGCGTTTAATACGCAGACACTCCAAAATCGGAGGGTCTGCGGAAACTCGCAAAAAACTCCAAAATCGGAGTTTCAGCGTATATTTTATTATATATTATTATTATATTCAAACCGCCAATATCGTAGTTTTTCAGCGTATAAAACGCACACACCCAAAATCGGAGGGTCTGCGAAAACGTGCCAAACTCAAAACAAACCGGAGGTCCAATCGTATATTTTTATTATGATTTATATTCCAACCCGCCCATATCGGAGTTTCAGCGTAAAATACGCAAACACTCCAAATTGGAGGGTCCTGCGGACGTCCGCAAAAACTCCACCATCGGAGTTTCTTTCTGCGTATCTTTAAATTATTATTTATATTCAAACACTCCAATATCGGAGTTTCGTCGTATAATACGCACACACTCCAAAATGTAGGTCTGCGTATCTTCAATATTATTGTTTGTATTCAAACATCCAATTCGGAGTTTGTAATTTATTATTTGACATTGCCATTGCTGTACACAATACCTAGAGGTAGGCTTTATGTATTGTGTCATCATTTACATTTTTCCATCGAAGATTGTAAATAAAATCGGAGTAGATAAAAGCCACACATTGCAATTACCCTGCATATGTGTAGCAAGAAAATGATTGACAGAATATTACAGTCATTCACAGAGTTGGGTGTTGTCTCATGTAACATGCAAACGGTCCTCTGTTTCCAATTATTTTAAGAATTATAGGACATGGTATATGCCTACTAAAATTCATTTACATTTCCTAAGCAGCTAAAGAAACAAAACTTTTGAGAGTGGATGACCTCTCCCCTTACAGTGGATAACTTTCATCATTGACATATAATGGATTAATTGACCCTGGTTTTGAGAGTACCATTTGTGTACAATGCCCAATAACACACACGACTGAGTTACATATGCTCATCAACCAAGGGCAACAGTTCAGTGGACTTGTACTTGTACAAGCATTGACAGGAACTGATTCATTGGTGTGTCTCGGTATCATATATTATACACAACACGCAGGGGTGTATTTTCTAAAATACACTTGTGAAGGAACGCTATGATGTGCCATAGGAGTTGATACTTCATTGCTCATAGTGACAAGCATTGTTTTAAAACCTGTTCCTGTAAGTTTGCATTGGGGGGGGGGGGGGGGGGGGGGTCATCTCGGTGCATTGGACTGTGGTTAAATATTTATAATCTATTTATGATTGATAAACTACACCCACAATCATAACAGGGTGCACTCACCTATGAAATGGATATGGCTGTATTATAAAGGCTGGCATTTTCAAAACCAGTGTATTTCAAATAGGTTGATTCATGAGGTATGGTTGATGCCTGAGATATAATACTGTGGTTATATCACCTCTCTAATATAGGATAGGTTCCTATGATCGCAAGTATTTACACTAACTTAAAAGTACTAACTCCTCAGCTAAGCGATGGTTGTCTTTTTAAAAGACTATGCTTGGCAATGACTTGAGATTGAAGAAAACAATTGTGGCATTAAAAAAAAAGTTTCATGCAACATAACATGTCATGCACTGTACATGTTTATGTACAACAAAAATCAGGCTAATCTTACTAAATCAGCAAGCTAGAGC
Organism: Ophioderma brevispina; assembly: GCA_023653785.1. Taxonomy (NCBI): domain Eukaryota; kingdom Metazoa; phylum Echinodermata; class Ophiuroidea; order Amphilepidida; family Ophiodermatidae; genus Ophioderma; species Ophioderma brevispina. Next base: position 17,510 of record JAMKCH010022741.1, on the reverse strand, counting down.
AAGCTAGCAAAGGAATCTATCGATTGGAGAGACTCTCTACTGGAGAGACTCTCCTGTCGGTTTTTTCATCGATTGGAGAGACTTGCAAATCCGGATTTCCGGTGTAGGAGAGCAACTCTCCTATCGCCGACATCATCGATTGGAAAGTGCTACATGGTGTTGCCGTCGATTCGCCCCCCGGGGATTCGTCTCATTGTTCAATCTTTAAGCCCTATTACAATATAGGTGGCCGATCGATCAACAGAAGTTGAATCACTCTGAGTCGGGGGGTTTCCTGCATAATCTGCATAGTCATTCATCGACAAAGAGAACAGTGACTGCCGTGTTGCTACATACGAGCTATTCACAACACGGTACGTGTATTTTGCAACGTACGTACGTCTGGTTAAATAAATAACAATATTTTTTTTTTTTTTTTTTTTTTTTTTTTTTTTTTTTTTTTTTTTTTTTTTTTTTAATGTTATATAACATTAATTAAATTTAAACACTTTCAATTTTACTTGTATCAAAATCTTATATAGGCCCTATATATTAAAATAATTATTGGAAACGACTGTATGAGATTATACAAATACCTAAAATCGCCGTCGTAAAAGTGAAAAATAATAACATTAGTAAACATAAGAATCTCAAATCACTTTGAGATTTTCAAGTCATTGATACAAGACAATGTACTATAAATTACATTGTGGGCGAGGATTAATATAATCATCCCATACAATTCTCAGGCTTAACGATTAGGCGTATGTGTTTATAATACGATCTCTCATGTGATGAATAAGTCCGAGTACGCTAAATTTTTAAAAAGATTAGATGTTAGAATCAAAATGAGCATTTTGTCCACTGTTTAGGACGATGGTGTAAAATACCTTTATATGCGTGTGCATTTCTTTTATTGCTACATACTTTATAAAATGAAATACAGAATGTCATAACATGGTGTTTAGCGGATTTTTGATCTTGAACTTCTCTCAAGAAACTTTGTGTGAACAACGTATACCATTAATACAAAAAGAATAAAATCTAAATTTGTATTCATTAAATAGTAATCGTGTCAAGTTACCTTGAATGACAGATCCCAACTATTAACAGCATTTGATAGTTTTGTGCTGAGTATAACTGAAATAGAAGTTTAGGTAAAAGGTACAATAATCATAGAACACTATTACAACTAAAGTTGAACCAGTTGGTTTGTATTATAGAGAATATTTCAAGAAAAGTCTGTTCTACTCTTTGTATGTTCACACACTTAATGCCGATGAAAGACGCTACAGTAAAAAAAATATTCTGATCCGTTGTTCACATGAGAAAATTACAACACAAAGTACATAATCCATGGTCCTGCTATATAAAATATAAGTAGTGGTGTTCGTAATTTGAATTGATCTAGAATCTTCAACATGTTTACTTTATAAAACGATTCAATTAAGCAGATTTGAATCAACTTAATTTTTAATTTCTGAAAGTTGGAATGGCACTGATTTTTGTAGAATATCCCATAACCTTAGTATTTAATGTTTTCCTTTTATAGTTTGTAATTAGAATCAGATCCCCGTTGTCATTTAACGAACTGGAACCCCTCGCGAATTTATGTCCGTCCATTGTGAAAATCGTACCACGTCACGAACATTAACCTCTAACTTGACTTTACTGGATGAGCGAAGACACCTATATCCTACGATAACGTATTTGTAGGAGCTTCCAAAAACACTCAGGACAAAACAACGCCCACAACAATGCTAAAATATCGGGAGTTAATTCTAAGCCTTGATTCATTAAGTGGACAATAAACTCTGTCCCTCGAAGAGACGCTGACATCAAAATCAAGTGCCTGAATTCAATAAGAAGCGGACCCACTGTTTGAGCGAAACCCCACTCCACTTGACCATCTCTTCACCGTGTCCGACAATGCAAGAGCAGTCAAAGAATAGGTCTTGATGGGATATTTGGTCGTTAGGAGATATTTTAGCTCCCTCCCTTCCAAGAAACTGCTGACATCAAACGCGGACCAGCAACTTATTTCAAGATATTTATAAATGAGCTGGAGTGAATCTAATTATCTGAGGATTAGTAATAATAAACTCCACCCCTTTGAAGAAAACTGATATCAACGGCGCCAAATTAAATGGAATATAAATGCCGTTGACAAACCGACGCCACTTTCAATTGTCATCTGAACTGAGAAAAATACACGAATACCAACGATCACACGGATAACATTGCACACGCACACTCTCAAAGATTGATTTTGTTTATTGCAAAATTGCAGAATTTTCTTTCTCTCCTTTGTAGCATTAAAATAAATGAACATACACAGAAGACCTCCATATTGGAGTGTTTTGAATTAATAATAATATTTAAGATAATACGCGATGCGACCTCCGATTTTGGAGTTTTTGCGAGGTAAAGGCCTACGCCGACCCTCCGATTTTTGAGTGTATGCGTATTATACGCTGAAACTCCGAGTTGGAGTGTTTGATATAAATAATAATAATAAAGATACGCAGAACCTCCCATTTTGGAGTTTTTGCGATGTAAGCAGACCCTCCGATTTTGGGAGTGTGTGCGTATTATACGCTGAAACTCCGATATTGATTTTTGAATATAAATAATAATATATATAAAGATACGCAAAACCTCCGATTTTAGAGTTTTTACGATGGTACGCAGACCCGCCGAGGTTGGGTGTTGCATATTGTAAACCTGAAACTTTCCGATAGTTGGGTGTTTGAATAAAATATAATATTAAAGAACACGAACCAACACAATTTTGAGTTTTTTGCTATGTCCGCAACCCTTCCGAATTTTTGGAGTGTCTGCGTATTATACGCTGAAACTCCGATGTTGGAGGTGTTTGAATTAAATAATAATAGATAAAGATACGCAGACCTCCGATTTTGGAGTTTTGCATGTACGCGACCCCCTACCTCCGATTTTGGAGTGTTTGCGTAATTATACACTGAAACTCCGATTGGGAGTTTTTGAATATAAATAATCTTTATAGATATCGCAGAACCTGTTGCCCATTTTTGGAGTTTTTGCGATGAACGCAGACCCTCCGATTTTTGAGTGTCCTGCGTATTATAACGCTGAAACTCCGATGTTGGAAGTTTTTGAATATAAATATAATATAATAAAGTACGTCGAACCTCCGATTTTGGAGTTTTTCGATGTTCGCAGACCCTCCGATTTGAGTGTGTAGCGTATTTATACGCTGAAATCCGAGATTGGAGTGTTGAATATAAATAATAATATTTAAGAAAATACGTAGAAGAACCTCCGGATTTTTGAGTTTTTGCGATGTCGCAGACCCTCCGGTTTGGAGTATCTTCTCGTATTATGCGCAGAACTCCGATATTGGAGTTTTTTTTTTGTTTTTTGCGGCGGGCGCAGACCCTCCAATTGGAGTAACTTCATACTCAATATAGGCCTGAATTTTGTATTTTCTCCTATACGAAATTAGAAAATTTCACAATTTGTGTCCCCCATCTTGAGTGCAGGCTCGTAACGGAGTCACTTGTCAGAGGAGTATTTTTCCGGTTTTGAGGCAGTTTTCCTAGTTGAAAGTGGTTTTAAGGCAGATTTCCTGGTTGAAGGTGAAAATTTTCGGGTGAGCAAGCAAACTAAGGCTGATTTAGCATATTTTCAAGCTTTTTCCTGGTCAAAAGTCTCTGGGGTGGCAATTTCCTTTTGCCTGTTACACTAACGCTGCTGAGTGAATGTTTATCCTTGGCCCTGTTCATCCTGAGTGCTGTTAATCACTGATCCTTGTGAATTGGGCCATATTTTGGGCAACAAGTTGTTAGTTATCATGCTACCTTGTATTAAGTAAAGTCTCATAAAAAGTTTGGAAATGTTTTCAGACTGTATTTCACATTTAATTGAAAATTTATTACACTCTTTTGCATAATCAGTGCAAAGCTCGGGTTATTCCTCTGTACAATGGACACCAAAATCATGAAGAAATGATTTCTTCATGGTTGAGTTGAGTGACACTCATTTGATTACTGGTGGTCTGACAAAGAAAGTGCCAAATTTCAATACCTCCGTTTAAGAGGTACATAGGGTTACACAGTTAAGAGGAATTAGGTTTGCTTTAAACGCGGGTCTTGAATAGGAAAATGTCAAGAGTGGTCCTTCAGTATAATATCTCATTCATGCCACGAGTATAGATGTACAGGAAGGCTCGTACCATGGAGGCAAATTGAAGTTGGCATATACCAGAATCAAGTTGTAGCCAATGTTGTGGTATAAAATGGAAAACAAAATTCCGGCAAAAACTGGTAATGGGAAGGTGAGACCAGAAGCGGTTGTCCCGGGCGACAATACCCAGAAGAAAGACAGGGTTATTACTCTTGCTCTTCGGAATTGGAGTTGTCATTCCCGAAATTTACAGGCACAGTTTATGGGCAGAGTGACTGCGCAGTTGACACAAGGCCAATCTGAGAGCATGGTAAATTGCTAATAGGCCAGCATGCAGCCCTTCACATCAGGCCCAGTTAAGGTGGTGTCAGCAACAACGGTAGTGGAATTTAAAATGGTGACGGAAATTCATGTTTCAAATGATGCAGTTAAAAAAAATCAGTAGCCTGCCATCAGCAAACTCATAAAAATTGGGACATTCGTTTAACCTAATACTCTTAATTTAAAACCACCCTAATGAGTACAGGTACTGAAAATTTTGGGTAGACGTTTCAGATAGAAGTCCCAAGGATTAATGAGGTATTACAATTGATTCCGCCATGAGCTGTATGAACGTTGGGCAGAAGCCTTGACGGAATGAATGGCCAATACCTCATTTGCATCAATGACTTTATATGAAACGTCCTACCGAAATTTGGCACTGTCTCGTTCCAAAACTACCAGATTCAAAGGAATACACTCAGCCATAAAGTAATCAATACTTATCATTTTGGTGTCATTGTACAGAGGAATAACTGAAGATTTTCACTGAAAATATATAAAATATATAAAATTTCTTATAAAAATTCCAATTTTATATAAGAAATAAATGTATGAAAAAAGTTTCCAAACTTTTTTTGAGGAGTTTAGATCAAGCAAATACACTAACAAAGCACAGTTTTTAAGTGGTTACCACCCAATCCTCAGCCTCGACACCACCACCATTGCCACATCAGACCCTAGGAATTTTGGTATACTGGCAAGCTTGTATTTTTCTCATCCATTTTTGAAATATTGTGGCTAATCTCGTATCCCATTGTGATGATATGAGCATTAACACGGCACGTTCGTTCGTCGTACGTACAAATGCTGTTCGATCCAGAGGGGGAAAAATTTTCCCACCAGTCGTCCCACCAGAGGGGAAAAGTTTGTAAGTCTCCGGTGATTTGCTCCAATGAAGTCTGACTTTGACGAAATGTACACATAGCGTCCAAAAAATTGCTAAATTTACTTTATTTTGACCAAATTTAGCGTGAAACATTGGTTGAAATTAACAAAAAAAGAGGAGATTGAAAATGCCATTTTTGGTCCATATCATCTGCTTTTTTTTGGCCAGAGGGGGCAACTTCCCCCCTCCCCGGTTGGTACACAAATTAGCATTAATGTGACTGTGTTTACAAATCCTGCATATGGGAAAAATATTTGATACAGTAACCTATATTGCCTCATCTGTAAAAGGTATATCACATTTCAAATCAATTTTGAAATCATTAAATGTTGGTTGATGCTCTTTCCGATGAAAACACAGAGAAAATTGAAGAATATGGTGGTGCACCTTCAATACCCACGTTACCGCTTATGACTTGCAAGGTCAAGAGTTTCTTTTCACAAGGCATTGTGTTCAAGACCAATCCACAAACTCTCAAAAGTTCATGGCCACCTCTCTATATAAGTCCAATCAAATTTATTGAACTTCATCACAGCAGTACATGACAAGAAAGATGCAAATACAGAGTTAAAATTCAATATGAAAAAGTAATGTACAAAAAAGAAGCACAATATTTAACAAGCATGCATAGAATAGTAAATAAAGTGGAAGCTCTGAGTGTGAAGATCGAGGTCACTGGTAAACGCAGGGCGTGGAAGGGCATGGGCATGTTCTTAAGTTGTCAATTTATACAAAATAATAATATCACAAGATATATGTCACATGTTACTAATACCAGAGGGTGTTTTTGAACCAATCCCATAATGCATGAAATGTGCCTATACCATACTGGTACTAAAATACATGTCAGTACTTCAAAAGTTTTTAAGAACCACAGGGAACATTTCACAATCATGCTAAAAATCCCAAAATGCTAATGCTTTGTGGGTTTAAATGAGCACAAAAATCCTGGGTTTTATGTAAGAATAGGATTTTTGTGGGATCACATTACCCTATGACGGTGAGAATTTCCCCAAAACTATGAATCGGTGATTACTAAATACACCATTTGACTTGTAATTAACAAAAGGTAGGGCAGTTCCAAAAAAACATAACACAGCTAACCAGCCGGTTACGCTAAGTGGCTTGGACAGGTCAGATTTTCTTTTCACAAGGAATTTGCTGATGTCAAGACCATTTCCAAAATATGGCCAAAAGTAAACTTTCAAATTGTCAACTTTCTGTATAAGAAAAAAGGATATGATGTACCCAAAATGCAACGCATATTTTTCCACTTTCCTTTTCTATTCCAAACAATGTTTGTTTATAGTATAGAAGTAATGATTGAAGTCATAAAATTTCATTTCATTTCATTGCACAAAACTGTATGTTAAAACGGTTAAATCAGATTCAACATTTTAAAAACAGTGTTCGTCTTACTGATTCCGTAATACTACAATTGATTAAATATTTAATTAAAATCAAACACACTAAAAGCCTAAAACTATTGACATTGAAGACACTAAATACACAAAATAAGTTAAAGGGATTAGCAGCGATAATGCCGAGAGATTGAAAAAAATGTTGTAAATGGATGTTTTCACTATAAAATCAGGGATTAAGACTTGTACACGTCCATATAACTGCTTTAATGAAGAAAAAAAACACCCCAAATAGGAAAAAATTGTATTTGAGGCAATTTTGTTAATATATAGTCAGGGACCCACGGCCTCAAAATTTGGAGGACCTGGTTCGGAAAAAAAAAATATACGATTTTTGGTTCAGATTCCTTTATACCATATTGGATATATGAAAAACGTGCTGTTGTAAAACCTAAATTTCTTGTCAGCTGCCATTACTGGCTGTTTTAGTAAAAGGGTCAGTGAACTGAAATATTGTGTCAATTTTTAAGGGTTGGGGTATCAAATTCAGGATTAGCTTATGTATCTTATGAAAGGTGGACAACTGGTATAATAAAGTTGCTACGATAACCTACCAACATAGTTTTTTGTACTTTTTGTTCTTTTATTCCACTTAACATTTCTTAACAAAGTCAAACCGTTTCTTTCCGTACAATTCTATAGTTGAGTTTTGGTCCCATGTTGTTAATTTTTATAAGGGAGCGGTCGATTTACGACGGGAGGAATGGAGGATTTCAACTTTGGTTTTCGTCAAAAAAATTTTGCGTTCCCCCTTACGCTTGTACAATCCAGATAACTGCTTTAATGAAGAAAAACACCAAATCGTGAAAAATGTATTTGAGGAAATTTTTGTCATATATAGGACCCACGCCTCAAAATTTGGGAGGACCTGCTCGGAAAGATATACGACTTTTTGAGTCAGATTCATTAATACCATGTTTTGGATATATGAACAGTGCTGATGTAAAACTGAATTTCATGTCCAGCTGCGTACTGGAATGTTTTAGATAAAGGGTCCCATGTTTGTATATTTTTATAAGGGCGCGGTAATTATTTATGACAGTGGAAGAATGGAGGATTTCAACTTGTTTTCGTCCGAAAAAATTGCGTTCCCCCTTCGCTTCGTTCAAAAATGTGCCATTCCCCCTTGATTTTATGAGATTTTCCCATTAAAGCGTTCACTTTCCCCCTCCACTTGATAAATGTTTAAAAGAGCTGTCCAATATTAGCACCTCTTGCTTACAATTTTTCTTTCGTAGTCCTCTAGCTCAAATCCTCCATTCCCCCCTGGTGTAATAATGCCCCCCTCCTAAAGTTCCCACCCACTTGCTAGGGATTCCCTTTTGAAGTTTTCATTTAAGTGAATGCATTGGCGGGTTACACGATTTGCGCAAAATATAACATACGAACACCCTGGGAAAAGAAGGAAAATATTTTTTCGCCGATTTAGACTCAAAATAACTTCGGTCACCCATTTGCTTAAATTTTCCCCCTAAAAATTCACCCCAATCTGAAAATCACCCCTAATCCCTGGTTATAATCCTGTTAGAGTTGCTTGACCCATATCTACAATATTCCATCTGGTTGATTCAGAAGTGCCCACCTCCCGACACCTCCTCCTCCAACCTGGACTTAACCCGGAAGCTAGCACACATTTTGTACCACAAAAACTCAAGTACAAAAGTTTTAAGTGCTTACTTATGTTGACAGACTGACCCGGAACCCCCTGAAACGTGATTCTTAAGTCCCGCAAGTGGTGCCTTAAGGAGAGGGGCCAAAACAGTTTTTTACAGGGGTCAAATTTTCAATTGATTCCAATCATGTTGAAAAGCCACCATGTTACGTGTTTAACCATAAGGATTCAGCAAAGGTATATTTGTAATATGTAACAGCCTAAAGTTCAGAGTTATCGGCTCAAAACAGCAAAAATCAATATAGAGGTCAATTTCAGTTGTACAGGGGTCAAATTAAAATGGCTCCAATTTGGATAAAAAATAGGTGCAAATTATTGGTGGAGCTCATTAGGATTAAATTAGGAATAGTTTTGAGTGTCTCAAATGCTTGCGTTTTGCTAAGAAATAGGTGGGTACAAGATCATGCCCCATTGAATGCAATGGACTGTGACCTTCTGTGCCCTACATCGGAAACCTAACATTTAATACAGTCAAAAACTATTCCTTATTTTAATCCTATGAACTCCACCAATAATTGTTGCACCATTTTTTATCCAAATCGGGGTACCTTTAAAATTTGACCCCTGACAACTGAAATTGAACCCTTAATTATTGATTTTTGCTGTTTTTAGCTATACTGCTGAAACTTTATTGCTGTACATATTACAAACATACCTTTTCTGAATCCTTATGTTGACACATAACATGGTGTGCTTCACATGCAATATAACATTTAAAAATTGACCCCTGTACAAACTTGTTTTGGCCCCCTCTCCTTAAGGCACTTGCGGCACTTAAGAATCACGTTTAAGGGGTTCCGGTCAGTCTGTCAACAAACTTAATCACTCCACAAAACCTTTTGTACTTGAGATGTGTTCAAATGTGTGCTCGCTCCAGGCTAATTCCTCCACAGCACTATGTAAACTCTTTATTAAGATAGCTAAGAAGACCATCCCATGTGCTGTCGACGCAGTTAATCCCATCCTGGGATATGAATGTGATGCACTTTACAATATAATTTTTGAATTCTGAACCCATGGAAGAAGCGACATCTAAGGCTTCAGATCTGACAAACTGCTTGGATAGGAAACGTCTGGGAGGAACGGTCCAGGGCATTGACTCCTTCACTCATTCTAGCAGAAAGGTCTGGAAGACCATAACCGCCTCACCGGCAGAGTTTCCAACCATCGAAATGTCCTGTGTCTGCCAACTCAATTGCTGATTAACTCCTGGAATGTCATTTCACGGATATTGATGAGGATCACACTCGCTCTGTTAAAAAAGATATCACCAAACTTCGCCGAGCCTCTGGCGGGGAACGGGTCTTTCAACACCCTTCTCACTAATTAGCTTACCTCTGCTATCAGCCAGCTAAAGATTGGGAAAGCCCTGGCCTGGTATTACAGGGTTTTCTCAGAAAGGACGTTACCCTCCACAAACGGCCATTTTTGCTTATTAATCAATTCGTTCCTTGTGTTACCTTTATATTATGAAAATACTACTTTTTGAACATATGGTGAAAACAGAAAGAAAACGGTGTAAATACAACCACACATTAACTATTTTCCCGAAAAATGATGCAAACCGGTGCCTTTGTCCACGGCTAGCATTCGCAGAGTGAACCATGGATGCAAATATCCCCAACATAAAAATTTTTAGCGTAATATTGTTCAGTTATCGTACTCACTGCAGCCTATACGGCTGATTGCCCCGTTCATTGAACCCACCATATCTCTCTTCTTGTACCTTTGTTATAGTCTTGCCATGCTCAAAGAATTTTTTCTCTTGGGGGGGTGGGCTGCTGGCTGGTTGCTGAGGGGGTTTCTTTTGATTGCCATCTTACTGGGAACCCTACTTTCAGGGAAAGCGTTTACCCATCACGATGAACAATGGTCCTTCAACCCAAGACAGTTCAGTAGAATAAGGAGTCACGGCCAATGCCATTATTGAAAAGTGCGCTTAACCAAATTTCCTTATTTTTTTTTTTTTTTTTTTTTTTTTTTTTTTTTTTTGCATTATTATGGGAGACGTATGAGGTGTTACGGTCACCTTGACAAGGCCAAAACCACCTCTAAACTACGGATTCAACTTCCTGAATAACTAGACAATACACTGTACTTGATTACAAATTTTGTAAAACAAGTATTCATTTTAATTGTGGTCTAATCAATACGCAATCCAACATCAATGAAGGTATCATCATAGATCAAAAGTTAATCATAATAAAGTTGTTAATTAATGAACTACTAACCTTACGACCTGGTGTGTGCCGCGACCGCGGGCTGCTGCAAGATTACTATAAAGACGCAGAACTTGCAAAGAGCCTGGCGAATTATTCCAGAGCAAAACTTCAATTTCCAATAGCGGGACGTGTCCACGTCGACTTGTCCTTACTGAAGAAAACCAGCTCCTAATGACTCCCGTAATCTCGGAGGTCGACTAATATAAAGTCCAAGTGCTTTAGCTTTGTTTTATCCTTGGATAACGCCGAGGCCACGGAATGCGGAAACCGAAGATGGCTACACAATCGGATGAAACTGCTGGAGCTGAGCCTACTATGACAATGTCCACTATAGGGAAGATTTGTACTGACTGTGATTACGGTCACTCAAACATGGAAAACTCCTGCTAAAAAACTTGGAGCACGATGTATAATTCTTCCTTGTAGTAATGAGGTTGTGATACTCTGTCCCCCCCCCCCCTCATCTTCTCTCACCAGGGCTTTATATTACCTCTCAACAATACTAAAGGCTCTGGTCCTCTCTATATGAGTCATTTGCTAAATATAGTCCATTCTGTCATAATTCTGGAAATGCCATTACTGTATAGATTTAGAATCTCATAGCAGCTACTCACTGACTGTGTAATTTAATACAGCAGTGCTCCACTAATCTTCCTCAGTGAAACCGGTCTGGTCAGTTCCCTGGACTTGATTAACTCCAGAAACCTCGAAACCTTTCTAATCTAATGAACTCGCTAAGGTTCTAGACGCTTCCCGGTTTTCTGTTTTCTTCTTAGATCCTTCTGGTATCATTCTATTGCTTCACCCACACCCAGTTATGCACACCACCAGGTTATTTTAATATAATATTACTTAGACTAATTTCTATCTTTTATGGGCTAATTTATGACTTAATCCGACCACGAGTGAATATAAATCACTGTCAATTCTTGGGCCTGTAACAGGTAAGGGGATTTAGGTCACTTCATTCTGAAGAACAAATTAAGTGCATGTTTCAAGTGCTTTTTAGGCAATACATGTGAAACAATTAAATTAACTCGAGGACTTTCGTGTGTTCGAATCCATAAGAATTACATGTATTCTTTCTCTGCTATTGCTAGCCGTGGACAAAGTAGGTTTACATCATTTTTAGGGAAATAGTCATTGTTTGGTTATTATTTCACCGTTTTCTTTCCTTGTTTTCACCATATGTTTCAAAGAGTACATAGTTTCAGTATATAAGGTCAAAAAAGGATACGAATTGATTAAGTTAATGCTAAATGGCCGTTTCTGGTGGGTAACGTTTTTCTGAGACACCCTGTAGACAGCGGAGTGCCTGATGCACTGTCCTCCCATGTCTTGATGGCTCCAGGAGTTCTACACATGTTGTCATACCAACCAGTCTTTACCCATTATCTTGAGCAGGCTACTATCACATCGCACTCCCCAAACAAACCGCCTATTGGCAACCCCAAACCTACTGGCCATTATCACTACTTTGTGTTTTCTTCAAACTCCTTGAGAGGTGATCCTGGCCTGGCTGGAGCCAGTCATTGAATTCCATCTGCCTGACAACAAGCAGTTTCGCCGGGGGTAGAGCACTGTCCCTCAGATTGTAAAACTCACAATTATATTGAGGAGAGCTTTGAAACGCGTTCATAACAGCTTCCATCTTGTTGGACCTTACTGCAGCATATGACACCGCGTGGCACCATGGCTTGACGCTCAAGCTTCGCAGGACATCCCGGATCGTCACCTTGTACAATCATATGAACAACTTTCAAACCTAGCTTTGTTCTTAAGACTAGTGATGGGAAGCGCGTCTCCTGCGTCGTCTGAGGAACTGATTCCTAACAAAAAACAGATTCAGTAGTGGGCTTCCCATGGCTGTTTAACTTGTATATCACGACTTACCTCAAACAGACATCTAAGACATTTATGGCTACGCCAACGATCTTGCCCTTCTTCATCGGAAGAAGCTGGACTGAAGTATAAAGATACTACTGCAGATATGGCGCATACTTGGCAGCATTACTCAGACTGGAGACCAATCTGAGTTGAAGCTAAGACCACAGCTACTGCCATTCATCTGAACACCAAAGAGGTTCATCGCCAGCTCCAAAGCAAGCACAATGGAGCACCTCTGCCCTACAATCCTACACCAACTTACCTGGGGTGCAGCTTTGGATCGGCCGCTTTCTTATCGGCAGCATCTCGAGTCAGTACGTACACAGGTATCTTCAAGGATAACCTCCTGTGCCGCCTTGCTGGATCGCCATGGGGTGCAAGTCCATCTACTCTACACTCACCGCCCTGTCTCTATTCCTCCGATCTCTGCTTGATTTTTTTTTTTTGTCTGACTTTAAAATACACTTCTTAAACAAATCGTGTTTTTAAAAAAAAACTGCCACATTTTCAACGAGACATGAGCATCCATTACTATCTTCCTTTGGCTCCTCCTCTGAGTTTTTACTATACTTTCAGTTCATTGCACCTGCAGTGCTTCGGAGAGACATCGCACACATAACTGGTGAACACGGCTCTGTGACAACAATGAACCTGCTGCATAACACTGTCAAAGACTCACACCAGCTCGACAGACTGTGCTCTCATCGACCTTTCAGTCGACACGCCGTTAAACTCTCCAGCTCCCCATTCAACATCTTACAGACATTGAACACTGCCCTTGGCTAGGATACCCCAAGACCAGACCAATTCCTATCACACCTATGACAGAACTCCCTCCTGGTAGCATCTTCCATGCCAGGAATGGGTCACCTTGAACAAGGAATTCGCACAGTAGTCGGTTGTTTCAACACACTATGCACCGATGGAGGCTGCGACCATTCTCCGGGCCTGCCAATGTGGCTCTCGGCGAGGGTCATCCGACAGACTGCAGATTACTCATGAGTGCCCTTAGGCCTACCTTTCGTCCACCGGTGGATATAGACTTCTCAAACCCCAATCACTCTACAGAGCTGGCTCCCCCAATCAACACCCTTTAGCTAATGCCTCATACTGCAAGAAGGGGATGTATTTCATTTACGATTAACAATTGATTAAACTCTCTAATTGCTATGGCATCCCAACGCATGTATTCTTGCAAAATATGGCCCACATTAAACCTAAAAGTATTGCTATTGGGACTGTCCATCACGGCACCGGTAGGTAAAGTGGAGTAATATGGACATCTTAAACAAGATCGTAATTTCCAATAGTTTGTCCATATTTTAATGATTTTTTCATTACCAAATAAAGCATTGGCTTTCTGAAATTTTTTGAAAAGGATCCATATTACCCATGCGTGGGCAATATGGACCCTCGTTATTTGTAATGGCTGAGGCGGGGTAGGGTGTCCGTTCCAGATCTACATTACACAAGTATCCATCCAGCCTGGTGCCCGTTTTGACTGGATGTAGCTAGGGATTTTGAAACATGTAGCTCATACCTGGGTAATGTCAGTGACTATATTGGCATGGGAACAATCTCTAGACCGAGGCTCAGGAAATAGTGATATTTTAATCATGTCATAATCATTAGAAAGAGAATGTGTTGGAATTTTAATTGAAATATTTCTTTATTTTCAGGAAACCTACCTTCGTTATAGCTGAAAAACCTAATATTAGAGTTGTTGAATGATGGTCTTTCACGTAGCAATAGAAGGGGCAACCTACCATCCCTAGTTAAAATTTATAAGGGGTCCATAATGTCCTTGGGTGTCATTACCCCACTTTAATCTGTCTAACATCAATAGAAATCATATGTCGGCTTTTTGACATTAATCACTTTTATGAGTTTGAAAACTTAGTGTTCCGTACCTTACTGTGATAGATTTTAAAATGTGCATTTTGTCAGCCTTTAAATACCTTTGGAGTATTTATTTTAAAAAGATACCACGCAATCCTCAGGCCTCGATCCTGCCGCTCACACCATCGAACCTGAGATTTTTGTATCATTAGTAGAAAGGTTGTTTTTTCTTATTTCAACTGCAAAAAATTGGGCTGAACTTTTCCTACTTGGATACTACAGCTGTAAATTATTAGTGCAGTCCATCTAAGGCTCTTGTAGCGAAAAAGTCCTGCTCAGTGTAAATGTTATATCGGATTCAAATAACTTTTGGAAGTTGATATGTTTTGGTCATGCCTTTCCTGTGAAACAAATAAAATTATGTTTTTGATCCATGGAATTACCTTTAGCTTTCAAACACTAATCGCTGTAAGCTATATGGGTTACCATTCGAGTGCCATGCAATAAAAAGTATCTAATCAATGTTCGCTCGCTGTTCCACTCTGCAACATTGTTACACACTTGACAGATAATTATGTTCAAACTTGATGGCACATAATTTTTAGACCCAACATCCATGATAAAATTATATTAGCTGCAGTAAATTAATTTTCTAATTGAACAAAACTCAGGAATCAACAGATTTGATGCATGTCTGGTTATTCTATAGATTCCTTGATGACATCATCCTTGCATCCTCAAATTTTAGAAAAATGTAGGACAAGAGGTTGAATTCGAATCAATTACAGGCCAACCCTCAATTCACTGCAGACCAATGCCCCGTGATTTGGGTGGAACCATTGCTGGGGCAACGAAGCATGTTGTTACGCAGGCACACCATGTTCTTATATGGTATTACACCATTGTTACTCACTTAGAAGAATTTGGATCGTTGTGACGCATAATGCTACGATAATTTTGACAATTTGCACCCTAGCTATTTCGCATTTGTATTCTTCTGTGGTGGGTGGGGTGGGCGTGGGGTTGTACGTACAAATTTCTTGAACCGTGGTTAATTTCTCCATATCTTCCACCCGCTGCCACTGCATCTCAAATTATTACGAATCATTCAATCCCGAAGTAATCTTGCATATATCAACCTGTTGTTACCGCATGTAAAAGGAAACATATAAAAATCTTATATTCGTTATAATATTAATTCGGATTTCCAATATACCTCCACCGTTGTAAACATGTAAAAATATCTATTAACACGCTTTTATTGGGACATTGCTTATGGTAAATAAACACCCATTACAGACACAGTTATTAAAATAAAAATCCATTCGCCAAACGTAAAGCAGATAAATCCTCAATAATCAATTTTGTGCAAATAAAGCACCCAGTTGTATAGATCATTTTGATATTTGTCTATTTAGCTATTTCGCGTATGTTGCTCTTTCTTCTGCGGGTTGTGGGTGAGGGGACAAATTCCTTGAACCGTGGTAAATTTTCTCCATACACACCTCTCCCGCTGCAACTACATCTCAAAAAAGTATTACGAATCATTGTAACTGAATATCCGCATAGACAAAAAGTTTTGTATCGTCAACCTTTTGTTACAGCAAGTAAAAAAACAATAGTGTTTTACAGCCCCAAGAATCACAGGATTTATTTTCATTTTGAGGACGATTTAATCAGTAAATTAGTCTAAATATCTGATATAAAAATATACCTGGTTTTGTATGCATACTGGTGTGTATGTAGCATTAGAATTCAAAGAACCACGGAGAAGTTTCTGGAGTTAACTCAAGTCCAGAAAACTGACGCAAACCAGTTCACTGATGGACCATATGTGGCGCACTGCTGTATATTCACTCGGAGTAGCTGCTATGAGATCCTAAATCTCATGCATTACTGTGGAACATAGAGGCCTGTCCAAATATATTAAGCTATATTTAGGCACATGACTCATATAGAGAGGACAATTCCGCTAGTATTGGTTTGAGAGGATATATAAGCTCTGGTGAGAGAAGATGAGGGAGAGAATCACAACATCATTACTCCAAGGAGAGTCTTCATAACATCGTGCTCCAGTTATTAGCATAGTTTCCAAGTTGACAGGGACAGTAATCACAGTCTATACGAAATCTCCCATATATTGGACATTGTCATAGTCGTCTCAGCTCCATCAGTTTCCGTCCGATTGTTAGCCGGGTCGTTTTGTATTCCGTGGCCTCAGAGTTATCAAAGGTTAAACAAGCTACAGCACTCTTGGACTTTTATATTTAGTCGACCTCCGATCTTCGGAGTCATTAGGAGCTGGTTTTTCAGTAAGGACAAGTCGTCCGTGGACACGTCCCACTAGTGGAAATTGCGGGAGTTTTACGCTGGATATTCGCCAGGACTCTTGCAAGTTCGGCATCTTTATTGTAATCTCGCTGCAGCCCGCTTCGCGGCCCACAACCAGGTAGTAACTGTAATAGTTTATTCATTAACAACTTTCTTATAGATTAATCGTTGATTATTGAACCTAAGTGATTTTTTGATTTTCGCTTGATTTGAACACAACAATTAAAATAAATAATTTGTCTAAAATTTGTAATCTAGTTCTTCAGGAGTTTGAATCCTGTATTTTTGAGGTGTTTTGGCCTTGGTCAAGTGACCGTAACAAAATGAATTTCTTAAATGCATATAATATTAATAAGGATTTCAATTGAACTGCCCCACCATGTGTAACATAGCCTATAAAACGTAATTATTGGTACTATTGCTTATGATCAGATAAACAACACATTGCAAGACACAAATCCATTCACCAGATTAAAGCAGATAAATTTCGAATATTCAAATTTTGTGAGATAAGCACCACATTGTAGAGAGATCATTTCGATATTTCCTAATTTCTTCCACCTAATTTTTTTTTAAATGTTGTTTTGTATTTTTTTTCACCAAGATAGACTCTAATCATCCATTATTCTTATAGCAAACGTCATAATTGGCTTATGATATACATTTAGCTCCGGTTATCTGTTATATGAACCCCTACCCCTATCCCGTGTTTCTTAGCTACTTTTTTCATTATCATTTTTATACCCTTCATGTTGTGCACCACCACATCACCGGACAAGAAAGATAAT
>JAMKCH010022740.1:0-21361 GCA_023653785.1 Ophioderma brevispina | reverse complement strand
GAACTGAAACTTGGCTTAACTGTGTAAATCCCATTGGAATGGGTTAAAAATGGATCAGCCGCGAAAATCTTTCATATCTACCTCATTTCTTCACCAAATTCCTTCATTTTTTCAGCACAGGAAGTCAAAATATGCAGATCTTGAAAACATCAACTGCGTCACAGTTGAGTGAACAGGTCAGGGTCAAATTTTGTGTTTTTTCATGCACAATTTTTTTTTGATTCACTATGTATATGTGCTAATCCAGACTATAAAACCACCTTTCACCTGACAGATCTATATATTACTACTAGCATGAAGTGCAACGTCCAAATACTTTTTAATTGTCAAAAACAGGCTAGAAACAAACACCTTGCTTTTCCGTGGCAGGAACTTGCTTGTAACACTTGCTGTTTTTACAGAATATAAATATCCAAATTGTTTTTATTTTTTGTGGAAGTGATTTAAGTAAGGAACCATTTCATGTCCGAATATTTTTTTTTCATGCCATATTGTCCCTTTAATATAAAACGCCATTGAATTGTATAACTTCTGTGACTGACATTTAAAGATTGTACTGTGTGGCAACTATAACCATTTTGGAGTAATATAAAGATCAATGATGAGAAGTGTATCTAATTTAACAAGTGAAGCAAGATCGGAGTGTATAACCATACAGAAGACAGGGCGATTAAACTGCATAATAAATGTAGTAAAACAATTCAGATGTATGCATCTTTGGCATTTCTTTTTTTTTTTTTGATGAATTATGAACTGAAATTCTAGGGAACACTCTAGAAGAATGAATCTCAAGTCAAGTACATCTCAAGTCATAACTAGTTTCCTGCCACTTTCACTATTTTTTATGTTGCATAACTACATGTATATTATTTAAAATAAAATTTGTGCCACCTTGATTTTTTACTAAAACAGATTTCGGCCACAAAACTGGCTAACAACATTTAATCAAAAATTCACACTGAGAATTTATCCCTTTAGTGTACACAGTCTTTACATCTTCAGAGTAAAATGGAAATATTTTGTTTTGATCAGATATTCCAAAGAATTCAAAATGGCCACCATGAACGCTAAATACAAGCTATTTACCCTAAGTTTATTCTTTATTATTAAATTATTTATTATTATTAAATTATTAACCAAAATAATCGACAGAAAAGAGATGGTAAATATTATAAAAAAACTTATTTGAAGTCTAAATTATGAGGTTGTAATGTCCATGTGTTTGCCTTTATCTGGTGTTATCAAGAAAGACGATTGGATATTTCTCTTGGTACAGCTTCTTTCGTAAAGGTATGGGGCAAAGCAAGTCATTCGGGGCGTTTCTGTAAGGTGACCCTTCTAACCCACTTTCAGACTCCTATGTTATGAATTCAGAAACCTTAAAGCAATAATAGCACATATTTTTGAAGAGCGCCCCCAATTTTCCAAATATTTTGAGATTTTTGTACTGTTGCATTGGTGATACAAGCAAGGACATGTTACTCCTTATTCAGACGTGATGTAAGTACCTGGGGATGTGGTCATTGGTGAATATTGTGAGGGTATCAATCTTCAAGCTCTTTCTGCTGTGTACATGTAGTTAGAAAATATCACAGACATTTTTTTGGGGGGAATGGTTAATGGTAGTCAAGCACATCTGTGTCATCAATTCACTCTTTTAATGTCCCTGTGACTTCTCTAAAATGGTTTTGCATTTTTTAAATTATATTTTTAGTAGAGGTTGGCTATGAGGGTTATATTTAGGTCATAGCTTCAAATCATTTCTAACTCTGGATAAATAATGACTTTGTCCATGTTGGTTCCCATTTTGAAGAACAATTTTTTTAAAAATGTGGGAAAACCTGGCTGGCCCGATGAAGAATCCAAAATGGGTCGCCAATTTTGTTGTTGAAATATCATTGACATTTTCTTCCCATTAAGCCTCAGTTTGGATGTGAGTCTGGACTAACTGGCTTACGGATCCTGGCTGACACCATTTACATTTTATTCAAGAATAGAAAGGGGCTAGCACTATAGTATCAACATTTCAATCTGCACATCACACAGAAAGGTTTGCATTACAACACTCGTGTGGTCAGCATGTGTGAACAAAAACAATTGATACAGGAACCAAGAAGAGTGCATGAGTGTGTTCAAACAAGTGACTGATCTAATTACCATAAAATCTGCGGGGAAAGTTTAGAATTGGAAAATGTGGCACAGACCTTTAGCGTGTCCACAGTCATTGTCAATGGCTTGTGGTGGTTGTCAGGAATTATTCAACTGAGTATGATGATCCGGGGCCCGGTGTTGTACCATGATACGGACGCTCCGTATCATGGCCCGCTTTGAGCCTGGGGTGGATTGGGAACAGTCGGGGGTTTTAATTTCACTCCTATTATTCGACACTTGATTGGATGTACATGTACAGTTGTGGAGTCTCTGTACACGGGATCAACGGCTTAACTTCCCCTACGAAGGATGGGATACTTTTCACGATTCATTTGCCCAATTCCAATGAACCATGGAGGAGAGCGTTTGATTGTGTATTTATAATATGATGGTATCCATATCAAATCCAGAATTGATAGTACCCGAATAAATACCAGCAAAAGGGAACCCACCGGGACTCGAACACGGAATTTTGGTAATTGGCGCCACAGGGCAAGCACCCTAACGCTAGGCCACGCTCTCCCACATAAACAGACCTGGAAATTGGGGCAAAAGAAAAAATTGCAAAGAAGGTCTAAAGAACTAAAAAAAAAAATCCAAAGAAGGTCTAAGAAAACTAGGGGACATTGCAGGAAAGGCAGAAAATTTCGAGAAGTAGCAGAACATTTTGGGACTTATAAAAATGCTATATTACTGAATTATCACAAAAAAAAAACTGTATTGTCATTTCTCGTGTTAAGTTGCACTGGAACGCTATACAGTGTGAGTAAAAGAATAGGACCGTGATTATTTTTATTAAAAAAACTAATGAGCTTGATGGAAAAACGTTTTGACATATTCGAAACAAGCATTGTTCTTCTGGCTCATTAGGAAACGGAGGCATCAAACGAGTGCATTTAACCTCGCTTACAATTATAGAACAGGGGTGGCAGCAGCTTAGGAGAGGAAAAATGACATGATTAACTTTCATGTAGGTAAAAAACAATTATTAATGCACGTATTATGACTTTAAAAAACCGTTTAAAATTCTGAATTTTGATATTCTTGGTGTTGCCATCCCTGAAGCCAACCCTGATTGTTAGCCATTACCAAGTATCTAAGTAGGTCAAATCATCTTGTATCTACAGGAGAAGAGAAACCAAAAAAATATGTTGGAAAAACCCACCTTACCCCTCTACCATCATCCCCAGGACCCCTTCCCCAACATCCTATTGTACCACCCAAATCCCACCTACTCTTACCTAAATCTCCCTTTCCCTCCCAAATTATCTCCCTCCCAATTAGCTCCTCTTCTTAAACATCCTAATCCCATTCCAAACCACCCTCATTCCTAACCCACCCCCGTTGTTCTCAAGGGTCAACACCCTCATTGTTCCACTCTCTTTCGCAACACCCTATCGACCCATCTCCTTACCCCTTCCTACTTATTCCAACACCCTCTTAACGATTCCCAACTCCCTCTAGATGTATTTCAGTCATGACCATAATACTATGAAGGACATGTCATGATGATTGGAAGAATTTATATTGTGCCTACCTATGAATTTGGCCGCCTCAAGGAAATATTAAACTGCATAATGGATATGGTGGCATGAATAATGAATTCATCCCGATTATTGATTTTTGACACAAGTAAAAAGCCTAACCTTACATTTTTTACTGTTGATTATAGTAACCTGGGGTTCGGCCCCCAAACTTGTGTGTAATCATATATGATAGTCTACATAAATAAAACCTTTTCATTCCAGTTACAGCTTTGGACAAATTAATTCACTCAGGCAAGATGATTACAAATGAATTTCGGAACAGTGAAAAAAATGGTAAAACTGGTAGTGCCCCCTAGGGAGGTCTATTTAAGCAATGGAGCAACCAATGTTCTCAACGTTCTCTGAAATCCATATGTTAACAAGACCAAGAATAAACCAATAGTATAAAGATATGAGTTGGGCGGTTCAAAATTGGTTGAGCATGGAAGAAAAAGCAATTTAAGTAGTCCCACAACCCACTGTTAAATATCCTAATATCGTTTTCAGTAATAATAACTTGATTTGGGAGAATGCAGTGAATTTCTGTGTCAAATTCAAAAAAACATACATATGTTGTTGGACCATTGGTGTGGTCTGTCGTCCTGGTTTGTGAAGGGGGCCAATGGTGAATGAGGCACCCAAGCTGTCACATGATGGTCACCAAAGGTGACATGAGGCACCAAGGTCACATGAGGTCACCAAGGTCACATGAGGGGCCACCAAGGTGACATGAGGTCACCAGGTGACATGAGGTCACAAGGTCACTATAAGGCACAAACGGTCCATGGGGTCACAATGGTTACATGAGGTCACGATGGTCCCATGAGGTCACAATGGTCTCACAATGGGTCACCATGGTCCCATTGAGGTCACAATGGTTCCCATGAGGTCACATGGGGGGTTACAGTTCACAAAGGTCACAAGGGATCATGAAGGTCAAATGGGGTTATTGAAGGTCACCTGGGGTCACCCCCAATATACTTGATGGTACCCACCCCGGCCCCCTCCCTGGTGCACCCACCCGCCCCAACCCCCACCTGGCCCCCTCAAACAACTCACTCTTCCCCTATCCAACAACCCACCCTTCCATTATCCAACAAACACACCCTTCCCCCTATCCCAACCAAACCCACCCATTCCCCTCCTATGATTCACACACAAGATGATCAGGCATAGATAGTTTTTAACACACCAAACAACAAGGCTGGACTCGGAAACTTGGTAGTACCCGCCAGCGATGTCCGAGCACAGGTGTAGACGTACCATGGTCCGGCGTTACTCATAGTCCGGGAAACAATGGGTGAACAATAGGGCAATCGCTTCAGGTTTGACTCTTTACGCAACATTAGTTCACGCTTTGATTCCGTTATCGTCTATGGAGCCCCGGACTATTGGTCCCCAACGGACTATATCTGCTTTCACACGGGCTTAAATCTCCACACGGGATACCCGGTTGTGTAGTGTGAAAAAGAAATTAATGACAGGTGGTAATTTTGAGTACTATTCTTACGCACAATGCTCTTCAGTCTCAGGATTTCAAAATCCATAATATGACGGATATTTACAGAAAATATCATGATCACGAACATTTCACTGCATAGGATCTATTGCATCGCGTCGTTTTTGGCCTTACAAGTGTTAGTAGATATTTATTGTACACATTCATTGCTTAGGAATATACGACGAACGCTGTGCCGTAACCAAACCAAAACCCGGAAAGTTGCAAAATTGAATCTTGATCTGTTTACCACCAGATTGCGATGTTGTTCCAGCCAACGATGGGGCAAGCCTCAAAATATAGACTACAGCAATATACGGACCTTGTTCCGTTTTAGATATAAATCAGAAATAAACTACAGTGTTGTTGTTCTTCAGCAGTTTTTGGAATAAGAAAATAATTACTTCGAAACCCACACAAAAAAAAAATAGGAATTTTTTTTGTAAATATTTTGTGTTAGCATACGTGTATAACAATGACGATGTCTAAATTAGGATTCTTGACCGCTAACGCTAAATGCCCTCAGTGCTTTGACCCGGGTAACTTGAAAAGATTAACATTTTACTAAATATGGCTTGTGTTTAGAATGGACTGACCCGCACAGGTTAGGCCAAGTAAAAAATAAACATGTTCTCGTCCGGGTTTTGAAAAAAATTGATGTTTGTTATTTTCGTTATTTTTTTTCAAGATGGCGCCATCAAGATTTTCGTCAAACTCAGGTGTTAAACTTATCACACGTGACGTTCAAAACTAACAGAGAATAAGTTAAGGTCACACAAGACTGAACATATTTACATGTTTTTAGTGTTAGCACCATGTTTAAGCACATCTTAATGTTTTAGGTTGTTAGAATACCTCCTTTACTAAAAGTATCAAAAACAAGCACTATCTTTCAATGGGACAAGAGTTTCGTATGCAAATTCTTAAAAATTCAAATCGTCGTTAACAGAAATAAATGACGAATGACTCGATCTTTGTTTATAACCCCCGCCGTCGCATTATTTAACATCGTCTACGTACTATGTATCATGCTTTGATGTGTGGCGCGATATCCAAGGTTGAAAAAAATTTAAGGACCGTAGGGGGCAGAAGTAAGTAAAGGGGACGGCCTGGTGTTACACAGGAACGGAGTTGCCCATATCTCTTTTCGACAGCGATTGGGTTCAGACTTTCACCATATAATGTTGCTGTAGTGGGATCGCCACACCTCAACTACAGCGAGTCTGTTACCTTCCCAGCATTGAATAATGACGATACCCATGATACCCGGGTAGAGAGATAATTGAGGGTAAAAGCGCCCGTCTCAAGGACGAAACACATGCACCCCAGCGGGGCTCGGGCAAGGCAGTTTTTATAAGGGCAAATAAAAAAATTGCCTTCAAATGCAAGGGCAGAAGTGTAATTCACAATTGTAAAAGGGCATCAAAGCAATTTGTCAACATGGGAAGGCACAAAGCATTTTTTCAGTTTCTTGAGTCCATAAGCCAGTCTGCCTGCATGGAGGCACTTGAAGCTAAGTGGACTGTTGGATCCAAACATGAACAAAAGATCCAAATCGGGCAGTTAGGTGGTCACCCAGGCGCTTATCAGAGCGGCAAGGATCTATCTATTTAGCATTTAAGATTGGACTTAAGAGTGAGCAAGAACTATATTGTAGAGTAAAATCAATATGGGGGTCATTTTCTTTAAAGTTTCATGATGAGTGCATTAGTGATGCATTTTGATGACTTCAGGGACTATCACCAACGTTTTCATTTAACTAGTCATTTAATGCCTTCAACGCAGTATGAGAACACGATATTTATGAGTTTAAACATAAAATAGCCTCAAATTTGAATTCCAGAGCAAGTTGAAATATAAAAAGTGTAGGAAAATATATTAAAATAAAGACAAATGTTGAAATGATTACCTTTCCCCGTCTTGAGTGCATGAAGATTAGTCAGCCTCTCAGAATAAAAGGATGGGAAAAAGGGTGTTCACTTTATGTTTGATGGTGTTTCTGGACTAAATTTTCAGGGGAAAACGATCCCACTGGCCGTTTTTTTGAAAAAATGTGCCCAAAGTGCTTTTTCCGGGGGTGCTCCCATTTTGTGGGTCAAATACATTCAGTATCCTGGGCCAATTGATTGTAATTCTGGTGTGCATTTATTGTTTTCAGCCATGTACACAATCGATGCAATAAGTTTGGAAAAAATCCCAAAATGGCGCACGTCGTAATTCCTGAAAATTCAAAAATGGCGCCCCCAAAATTACACTTTTCTAACCTCCTAAATGGAATATTACCTGAGTTATAGCGTTCTAATCATTTTAGTGTCACATTTGATGTGTTTGGGTACAAAGAACTACATTTTTGTCGTTTCAAAGTACAAAATGGCGTCAAATACAAGAAAACATCCCAAACATGGCTGCAAGAAATGACGCAATAAATTGGACCAAAGTATAGTTATGGCATAATACACCACCAATCGTTTGAACTTAAGTGTAGGTTTCTATTCTCAGGATTACGTATTGACATACAGAAAAGTTACAAAATTTTTGAATATCCCAAAATGGCTGGCCGTTTGCCTCAAATTCAAAATGGGTCCAAAATGTCATTTTGACCAAAATGTACATTTAACGGGAAGTTGATGCCCAATTGATTTAAGCTTGCCCTCTGCAGCTTGAGCCAATTAATAGTTTGACCACTCAGTACAGTGTCTTTCGGGCGCGAGTGCTATAGCTCCGGTGACGAGAAACACTCACTATTATGAAATGTATATGGTGTAAGGCTGGCGATTCCAAACTCGGGCATTCAGTGACAGAGGACTGTAAAAATTGGGATCCTTTGGTGAGAGACATCCGAATTGCCACAAAAGTAGTTGTCGGGCCGGTGACAATTTTGCTAAATCGTCCCAAAAATTGAGTCTGGGGGCGGAAAATGTTGCAAAATTTTCTGAAAAATAGAGGTCTTGGGCAAAATATTTCCAAATTTCCCCCAAAAAAATTTGGGGGTATTTCGAGATGATTTGCCAAAAAAATGGGGGGTACGTTGGGTGAACTTTTTTTTTAAATGGGGTCTGGGGGCCCGGGTGTTGGCCTCACTCATATTAACATGGCATTTAATTTCGCACATTTAAATGATTGCAGGGATGGTTATTTCTTGTTCCTATATATATAAGCCAAACAATATTGTATTCTCATCAATGAACACGTTAAAGCCAAGGTGATTTTGTGATCCTCAGCCTCATTTCACCCGCCTTGCCTAAAAAAAGGTGAGGAGTTCATATCACCGAACCGTTGGCCAAGTTAGTGTGTGTGCTAATATAGTGTAAATTACAATACTCTGGAAGAAATTCGCAATTTGTATTTCTGTCCGAAATGACAGGACAGGTGATACAAACATTTGCTCATAACATCAACACGAACTGTCAGAATCAACTGAAATTTTTAAAAACTTTTAAAAAACAAAAAAACCGAAAAAGAAGAAAAATTTACATTTAGCAATGTTATCACATATAGTAATAACGATCAAAAAGATTTGGAAAAACAACATCGCACATTAATTATTAATTTTGCTAAATTATTGGTCATTTGGAATGGAATTTTGAAGTTTTGGTAGGAATCCAGCAATGTTTTCTGAACTTTGTGGTCCAAAACATACAAATAATAAGGGGGAGCCCAGGGGTAAAATCCTTGGAGGGCGAAACATATAGGGGCGACGAAACAATACCAAATGAACTCATTTGGTATAAAACATATACTGATTTGTGCAAATTTATCTGCGCAACCCCTGTTTTTCCTAAATGCGAAACCTCGGGGGGGGGGGGAGCCGCCCCTTGCCCCCTACTGGCGCCACCTGTGTGAAATAATTCACTTAGCATTATGTATCGGCTATCTCACTCACAATCATTTAAAAAAAGGTTCCCCACGGTCATCCAAAGACCACTTTTTGTTGGAAAAAAATTTCACTCAAAGACCTCTATTTTTATGAGCAAATGTTTGTATATAGCTGAACCATAGGGCCGCTGTGTTTTATTTCTGTCCGTTTACGGACACGCAAAATACAAATTGAAACTTTCGCCAAAGCAGATTAGGAATGATTAGGCACACACCCACATACTTAGACAAACGATTCAGATGATGGAAAATCTCAACTTGTTTAGGTAAGTCGGTGGTAAACCGACGTGTGGGCCTAGTGGTTAGAGCGTTGCCTCACAGTCGGGAGGTCGGGGTTCGAATCGCGGCTGCGTCATACCAAAGACTTGGACCTACTCCTCTTTGTCAGACGCTCGCATCAGAATGGAGTAGGGAAGCAAAACGCGGAGCTCTACCAGGAAGGGACTACCCCTATACTGTAGCTTCGCTGTACTGGCAAACGTTATGGAATACCGGAGATAGGCACCGCCTTCTGCGCCCCATTTTACGGGGACCAATAGGCTGAGGATCACAAAATGCACCTTTAGGCTTAACTGGTATTGATATTGAATGAATATGTTTGGCTTCTATAGGAACAAGAAATACGATCTTGTGCAATCATTTTATGTACTGAATATATATAAATGCATCAGTTGATATAGAGGTGGCACGTAGGCCTTGTACGGCTCTTAAGGGACCAAATTTTCAGCATCGTTGTCAAAGACCCCATAATTTTAAAAAAGGTCAGCCAAAGCACCCCTTTTTTTGCAAATCTACACTCTTTACACAAAAACCCAATTTTTTTTGGAAAATTTTTGCCAAAAGACACCGATTTTGTAAAAAAATTTTGCAAAAACTTTCACCAAAGGGAAGACACCATTTTGGAAGATTAGCAAATTGCACTCCAAAACTCCTATTTTGATATGAAATTGGATCGATTAAGCCCAAATTAATTGCGTCGAGCTATGGGTTGCAAAATATTGGGGAGAGACGCAGTTGAGCCAATATTTTAAAACTCATAGCGGAACCAATTAAATTGGGCGTAAATCATCCCAATTTGTATCATGGTTGGGATCGATATTTTCCCACACTGGACTCCCCAAACATGATAAGGCGCAAGTTTGGTGTCTCTCACCCAAAGACCCCATCGCTTGCACATCCTCTGTCACTGAAGTGCCCTGAGGGTTGAGAAAGCGCCAGCCTTACAACGATAGAAATTTCTATGTGAGTGTTCCCACCGGGAAGTATAGCACTACCGCACGAAAGACACTGTAATGAGGGGTCAAACATTAATTGGGCTACACCTGGGGGGACATACTCCCACTTTGGAGAGGGGACGCTTAGGCCTATGTAAGGCTCTTTAGACCCACATTTTCATTTAATCGTTGTGCCCAAAGACCATTTAAAGTCGGGGCACTGCACCATTTTTACAAAATATGAAATTTCTTCAATTTGCTCTCAAATGATAGTCTGCCATTGGAAGAACGAGATATATTTTACGCATAAAAATAACATCCCAAAAAAACAGATAGAGGAGACACTGATATGAGGAATAAAAGCAGCCAGTACTTTGTAGGCAAATTTTAATTTTCCGTAACTTTAATTAAACAAATGGTATATTACATGAATATTTTTGACTCGTACTCACTGATATTAAAAACACAAAGTTATAGACCCGATCAAACGATGTGCATAGCGTGGGAAACAGCATACGCGTGGTGTTCGTGGTTTTAAACGCCATTTTCGTCGTTGTGAAATTAAATTAAATGTCGCTGGCGACGTTTGTTTTAACAAATTATAAATCGTTCTGTTTACCCATAAGGAAGCTGAGTTTGGTCTTAATAATTTCGGTTGAGGGCTTTTGTATATGGCCTTACAACCATGCAAACTATCGTTTGAAAATCTTGAAGGCGCACTATTTTTCAAATGTACTAGTTGTCTCTTTAAAAAGGGTTTCTGTTCCCCAAATGCCCCAATTTTTGGCAAATTTACCACTGTCACTGTCACCCAAAGACCCACTTTTTTTTAGGGAAATTTTGAAAATTTTGCCCTAAACCTCTATTTTTCAGAAAAGTTTGCAAAAATTTCACCAAAGACACCATTTTTAGGAAGATTTAGAAAAATTGGCACCCGAAAACCACTTTTTTTTTGGGGGGGGGGGGATTCGGATGTCTCTCACCAAAAGACCATTGTTTTCACGTGATCAATGAATGTTCCCGAGTTTGGAGCGCCAAGAATTACACCCATATACATTCATAGGGGAGTGTTGTGTCACCGGGAGGGCTATAGGCACGCGCGCAAGAAAGACACTGTACTGAGGGTCAACAAACATTAATTGGGTACAACTACGAGGGCAAGCTTTAATCAATGCCATCAACTGACCTTGATAATGATCAGTGGTAAAAAAAGTGACATTTTCGGGACGCATTTTGAATTTGGGGTACACGGCAGCCATTTTGGAAATTCAAAAACTTTTGCAATTGCTGGATATGCAAGAAGTATCTGAGAGATTAAAAACATACACTTAAGTTCAAAACGAAGGGTGGGGTTGCGTGTATTATGCCATAACATATCATTTGGCCACATTATGCGTCATTTCATGGCCAGCCATTTTGGATTTTCTTGTTATTACGGCCATTTTGGAATTTTGAAAATACAAAAATGTATTCTTTGTACCCCAAAACATCTAAAATTGACACTAAAATCAGAGAAACGCTGTAACAGGTCATATTCTCATTTAGGTTAGGAAAATCGAATGTTGGGCGCATTTGTATTTTCAGGATACGGCAGCCATTTTGGATTTTGGAACAAATGATTGCAATCGATTTGTCAAGGCTATTTGAGTGGGTTTTGAAGTGAAAACATATTTATAAATGCACACCAGAATTACAATAATTGGCCACGGGATAGGGAAAAGGTTAATTTACGACCCACAAATGGGAGCACCCCCGGAGAAGCAATTGGCAAATTTTTTCAAAAAACGGCCGGGGGGATCGTGTTCCCCGGAAATTTTAGTCTAGAAACAACTTCAAAACATAAAGTGAACACCCTTTCCCATCCGTATGTTCTGAGAGGTGACTAATAATATTGCCGCGATTGCGAATCACAAACACAGTCTCTTACACAAGAATAAACTGGCACTTGATGGGAATACTTAATAGGGGATAGTGAAAGAGCATAACCAAATGTGGTATCAGTGAAACGTTGTCGGGAATCGCTTGATGTTGATTCCGATTTGTGAAGTTTCTTGCCAATTTTAAGGGAAAAATATCAGTCCAAAGGTGGGGTATTATGTATAAAATTTCAGAAATGTATTGGTCAAATATCTAAGGACTTTCCTAGCAATTATTTTTTAAATCTATTTCTGTGTTTTTTAAAAGTCGCTCGAAGATAATTTGAACCGACTCATCCATTTTTTTTATTATGGGGACTAAAAAAACGGACAACATACGGGCGAAATCGTACTAGTGCTGGTGCTGCCAAGACAGAAGAGGATCTGCAAAAAACAAAAACAAAAACAATGTGCAGCGCCTCATTTGGCATGACTATCGTGTATAGATTCCCAGGGCTTTTGGGCCATTTAACTGCTGATCTGCATTAAAACATTGGGGATGTATTTTTTAAAAGATGTATGTGTTCGGATGATATCATGAATGAATTCAAAGGACGGGAAAAATGATTAAGGAGGACTTAGGCAGCAAGAATTGCATTTGGGATGCGCAAAATTCGGCAGTTAATCAGTCTTTGGAACAAATTTCCTGATGGATTTTCGTTTTTTTTATATTTTTTTCATTTTTTTGAAAATTAAAAAAATAAATTCGAGGCGGGCCCGCACAAAAGCGGAGCGGGCGGGGACGAGAAACATGTTTGGTTAGTGACAACATAACACAGAACATGGAGTGTGTTGTACATGAAACAGTACCATGAATTAATAATTTACCGCTCAATGATCAATCCAAGATGTAGACAGTGGCGTAGCCACTTTTATTTTCAGGGGGGCAAAAGGGGGGGGGGGGGGGCACATGTATTTTCAGGGGGGCAAGCATATATTTAAAAATTTGTTCGTATATCGTATATGGCCTATGTAAGTCACTAATTTTTCGGGGGGGCAGATTCCCCACCGGGGGGGCGCTGGCCCCCTGCCCCCCCACCCTGGCTACGCCACTGTCTGTAGAGTACTGGTTGAAGCTGCCCCATATCAATGCCACTCCCTGTGGTTTTTGTTATCGCTAAGCTATAACTCTTGAACCATGCTAAAACTGTCATATGTGTCAGAAGGAATAAAACTATAGAATAGCGACATACCAGAGAGATCTTTCTCATCTTCTCTGGACCATAATCATTTTTGTACTGAAGGCAATGTGGTATGGTAGCAATCGATGAAACATCACTGTGTTAAACTCACGTGTGGACTGTTTCGTATGTAACAGCCCCCAGCTCCGTGCATAACAGACGATAGGACCGGCCAAGGGCAGAGCCAAGGGCAACATAGTTTTTACAACGAGGTCACGTGATGTGTAATGACTCCCTGGGTGAAACCGGGGCAGGACAAAACAAACGGAGATAACGTGGTTGTACTATACACTCGATTGGTGCAACCCTCATGACTACGGCGGTGGGAAGTAAGATCGTGCATATTAAATTAGCTAGCCTATAGTGCCGTAGCACCGTGGGAAAATGTTTGATGTTCGCCCGAGCCCATCATATTGCAGTACCTTTCGGAGTCTGCATGTGACACGAACTACACACACAAAAACCCGTGGGAAATACTACTGGACCGCCGTAATATTGCTAGGACGATCTGTCGACGTTATTATTTTCGGTGATACCCTTGAATAGACGGAGCTTACAAATACCATTCATATGATAGGCATACCCACAAAGGAGCGTGAATCGATCGATGTCTAATAGAACCAGAGAAGAACACAGCGAGAATTCTTTGCCAAATGCCAGACCTCGGCAGGGCGTAATCTAAATGCACGGCGCATAGTCGTAACATCACGGAATATTACCAATTTCCCTCCAATTCTAAAAGATCCACAGCCCGAAAACCACTCCGAGCGGCCAAAACACACCCCGATTTCGGGATATTGCTCTATCAAGGCTTGTCCCATATCCATCCCTACCACTACCAAAATTTCATCGACGTACGATCAAAAATGAAGCCCCTGATAGTTGTCACACATACGAAATCGAGATTCGCCCATCATGACTAACACCCTCGCTGCGCTAGAAAAGCGCGAGGGTGAAAAAAGAACCACCGAAATTCATCATTCCTAACAATTGTTATGCCTGTTTTGCCGAAAGAACCCATTTATCCAGCTGTCCACGGAATGCTGAATGCTTTGAATATGTGCGAGTACCTGGGAAATTATTGGGTCATTGAAATGTAAACTCTAATAGTACCTGGCAGTCCTTCGTCTTCCTGATGCTTCATGTTGTCTTTCCTGATGGTTCCATAGTCAGGGAATTTCCTTACCATTTCTATAATAACCTGTTTGCAAGGTGTACGGTTTGCTTGCGGGAATGTCTCTGAACCTCAACGTGAGAATGGGTCTACAAGTAAGTTTCAACAATAAGTTTGTTGTACATCTGGATATGGAGGGGCCATGATACCTAATACCTTTCCACCAAGATGCCATGTTAGTTTTGAAAATATCTTCATATTTGTTATTTTATTCATTATTGATTTTGTGCAGACCATGCTAATCTGTTTTTGAAACTCGCGGTTTTAAATCTCATTTACATTTCAATGACCCAGTCATTTCCCAGGTACTCACACATATTCAAGCATTCAGCATTCCGTGGACAGCTGGATAAATGGGTTCTTTCGGCAAAACAGGAATAACAGTGGTTAGAAATGATGAATTTTGGTGGTTCTTTGTTTCTAATGAGCCGAAAACATGTTGTTGCGATATGTAAAACTTTTTAATCACGCGTAATTAGTTTTTTTTGATAAAAAAATAATCTATCACGGTCCGATTCTTTTTGACTCACACTGTATTTGGAGCCTGTAAACTTTAAAAAAAAAAATCCTACTTGCCAAAATGTTGGACCATTTGTGCTTATAATTATCAGAATGGAATAATTATTTTAATGTCCTGCACGGGCATATCTGGAACCCATACACAAATAAATTTAGTTATACAATTTACCACGAATCGATTCATTTTCCGGAAGAATGCAGAAAACCAAAACACCAGCGGTAAAGACACCTGAAGTAAGCTAACTGAAATCTCTTGGAAACTGGAATTGAAAATTTGATAGCAATTTGTATATCAGAGACCTTGCTTGAAACACTTGCCAAACTAAATATTAAAGTGACATTATTGAAGTTTGAAAAGTCGCATCCATGCTCGGTGACAGAGATGTGAATTAGAATTAATTTTGACATGTATGGGGGGTAATAGTTTGGGATGGAAGAGAGGGGAAGGAATTTTAAACGAAGATAAACTGATTTGAGTCTATAAAGTTTCATCTTGATTAGAATGCCTTACCCCCAAATTAACGTGGCAACCGATATTCAAACCTGTTCCGATGTGAGAGAGCTAAGAATGTGATTTGTAATCCCACAGATATTGCACAATAGAACAGATAAACCTGTTTTCCGTCGATAAATCTGGTTTTTTCGATCAAAAAACCAGGTGTTTCAATTCAAAAAAACCAGGTTTATCGATGAAAAACCAGGTTTATCGATGAAACCCAGGTTTATCGACCGAGAAACCTGTTTATCCAAAAAAAACTATGACAATCGATTTAAAAAAAAAACCCGGAATTTCCTAACCATATTAAAATTGGTATTTATGGCACAACTCAGGAGCTCTTGAGCTAGCAGTGCGCGCGATAGAAAGACTAACATGTCAACATTAATTCCAGCTTGTGATTTTGTTCTATCATATCAGTGAAATCATTACAGAGGGATATGTCGGTAAATAAAGAATAAATATTATAATTCATACATTGAATGTTTGATTAGTGACTTGTAGAAGAGTGCTATTGAATATCGCTATAAGTGCTATAAAAGACCTCAGTCTTCCAATAGTATGACATTCAAATCCACTAATAACTGTAGAATAGGTTGGCTTTCTTCGAACGAGGACCAGAGTTGATGCGTTAATATAACAAGAACTAAATGGATTAATGGAATTCAATTGTCATATTTTTTTTTTATAAACCTGGTTGTTGCGATCGAGAAACCTGGTTTTTCAAAAACTATGACAATCGATTGAAAAAACCAAGTTTCTCATAGAAAAACACGGTTTCTTCGGTCGATAAACCAGGTTTATTGAAAAAAACTGGTTTTTCAATTTATCAAAAAAAAACTATGACAAACGAATTGAAAAAACCAAGTTTATCGTTGGAAAAACCAGGTTTCGGCGATATAAATAGAACCCGAAAAACTATGACAATGTATTCGAAAAAACTGGTTTTTCAATTGAAAAACCAGGTTTATCAAAAAAAATGACCAATCGATTCTCCTCGAAAAACCGGGATTCCTAAACATAGAAATTGGTATTTATGGCACACTACGGGAGCCCTTGAGCTAGCAAGGCGCGCGAGGGCTAGACTAACATGTCAACCTTAATTCCGCTGTTATTTTGTCATATATATCAATTAATCAATAAAGAAGTGTATGTCGTTAATAAAGAATAAATATTATAATATACATTGATATATTGATTTAGTGACTTGTAGCAAGGTGCATTGATATCGCTATAAGTGCTATAAAAGACCTCAGCATTCCATATTATGACATTCAAAATACATACATAATGTAGCATAGGTTGGCTTTCTTCCGCACGAGGACAGAGTTGATGTAATATACAAGAACGCAACGGATTAATGGAATTCAATTGTCATATTTTGTTTTTATAAACCTGGTTTTCCGATCGAGAAACATGGTTTTTCAAAAAAAAACTATGACAATCGATTAAAAAAACCCAGTTTATATAGAAAAACAAGGTTCTCGGTCGATAAACCAGGTTATTGAAAAACCTGGTTTTCAATTATCAAAACAAAAACTTGACAAAGAATTGACAAACCTAAGTTTACGGGCGGAAAAAACCAGGTTTTTTCGCTCGATAAATTGGTTTATCAAAAAACCTATGACAATCAAAACCAGGTTTCGCGCGGTTTTTTGGATAAAACCTGGTTTTCGAAACCTATGACAAAAAACTGTTTTTTCGATTGAAAAACGGTTTCAAAAAAAACTCTGACAATCGAATTGAAAAACCTGGTGTATCGATTTAAAAAATTCAGTTTTATCGACGACAAACCAGGTTTACTGTTCTCTTGTTGCAATAGTGCTTGCCATAGAATACGGTGTTATTAAAATGATTTCAGGTGAAAAAAAATAGGCAAAAATTAAAAAAAAACAACCTCATACCATTTCGCCTGTTGCTCTGATTTTTAACATATTTTATGTTTTCTTTATTTTACCAATATTGTCAGTTAACGAGTATTTGTTCATTTAAATATGTACACAAAAATACTGCATGTTTCAACTTGTGCCAAGTCGGGAATTAAACCTGTCTTGTAAGGTAAAACATGCCATAATAAAGGTTTTGCCCTGCCTCAAAAGGTTTTGCACTTTTTTCCCCCTCCAAACATAGACCAAGATTGAAATTCAACTTTCATTTGCAGATAGGAATAAAACAATTTACCATCCATTGCTATTTTAAAAAGTCATTTGTTTTATTTTGTTTTTGAATATGCGACAACATTAGGGATGTACCTCTTCTGGAAAGAATTAGAGGGGTTTTAGCAGATATAGGTTGTCATAGGGCGTCTACCCAAAATATTATACACCTTCACTTTAAAGACCTCCAACTAAGAGTGCTGATTAAAGCTCATCAACATTACCTGCAAAACACACACATCACAGATGCAGAGGGTGTATTGAATCAACCCACATGCAAACAGTTGGGGAACTTTCACATCAAACAAAGGTCATGTGATCCACAAATTATATTTTAAACACATAAACACCCTGACCTTTACACACATTTTTCAGTCTCAAGGTGCTAGTAATAAGGACTTTTAGCAGGATGCACGGGATATCTTGTGGTTTTAAACTTCTTTAACATGTTTTATCCTGAAGTGCTGACATGGTTTAGTGCAGTAATATAGGCACACGGACATTATGGGATTGATTCAATCACCCTCTGTCACAGGTAGAACCAAGTGAAACCATCCTGTACATCTGGGGTCCCCTCGTTGGAAGACAGATGGATTTCACTCACTGATAAGCATTTGTCACATAGGCTAGAGTCTATAGGGATAAGAGTTTGAGCGTGATAGCTGGCTAAGGTTTTAGGTAGTGACAGCCAAATCC
Organism: Ophioderma brevispina; assembly: GCA_023653785.1. NCBI lineage: Eukaryota > Metazoa > Echinodermata > Ophiuroidea > Amphilepidida > Ophiodermatidae > Ophioderma > Ophioderma brevispina. Next base: position 2,958 of record JAMKCH010022740.1, on the reverse strand, counting down.
GTGATGCAAGAAAGATGGAGCTGCATGATAAACTGGCAAGTTTGGGTCTGATGAACATGCAAGATTAGCCTAGGGTCCTAGGTAGAGCCCATTGAAACTGGAAACATGATGGTCCCCAGATTGATGCCATTTTGGTATTTGCTCTTGCTTCTTAGAAGGAAACAACTTGAAAGCCCTCACTACCTAAACTTGATGAGCTTTGACTAAATATAAGTATTGGTTTTTTAAAGGTAGAAAAAGCCAGAAAATACAGATATAAAGGGGACTTCTGAAGGGACTCAAATAAGAGGTTGTGGGTAATTTCATAATGTAAACATTGCCAATAGTAGTAAAATGTGAATAATAGGTGATTGCAATTAGATGATAGTATTTTCCCCTTATATGAAAGCTGGGAGCGGGTAGATGGAGGGGACCACTTGCGACTGAAAAGGATAGGGGCCATTCGTAGTAAGCTTGCTTTTAAACTCAGGGGATTTGGGGACAGTCGACGTAGTAAAGGCAGGGGGGCTTTGGGTGAGAGGCAGCCAAATTGCCCATAGAAGAGGGTAATTTAAAGTGACAAATTTTTGCTAATTTTCCAAAAATGTGGTTTTTGGCCTGGAAAATTTTATGCAAAATTTCTAAAAAGGTCTCTCGTGGAGACATGTCAAAATATACTTTAAAATGAGGGGTGGTGTGTGTGAAAACATGCACATCTCTAATGCTCTGTAGCTCAAAATATACAGCTTTCATCAATGGACCTTTCATTTTTTCCTGAAGAGGTATGGTCCTCAATCTTAAATTAAAAAAAAAATCAGTTTTGAAATAACCAGTCGCTCAATAGCTGAGAAAATGTTTAATGAGAGGTCATTTTGTGCACAAGTCTATAGGGAGTTATTTAATAGTGTGATTCATTTTCATGCTGAATGTGTGGTAAAGAGACTGTGCCTTGGTTTCTTAATTACAATCTCTTTCAATTTGCCATGTGCTGATGACCCAGTTTGATTCTTGCAGGCTACATGTTAAGACAAAGTGTTCTCCAGCTAAGTCTTTGGGGAGTGCTAGTTATCCAGACCCTGATGAAACAAGACTGTACTTGAGGCTAGCAGCTGCTTGAGACTGCAAGCTGCATGTACTAGGGGAGTTTGCAGGCTAGTAGTAGATAAACTTGCCCTTCTTGTTGGGAACTGGACAAATTGGTTATCTGGTTGTCTCAATTGCAGGCTTAAGTACCTGCTAATTGTGTTGTCACGTCCCAAGATACAACTCTGATGCAATGTGCTGTAATAGACCGGCTCTTTTATTTGTTTGTTTTGTTTTCATCGACGTCTCATTTAAGGCTTGATACTGACCATCTTGACTGTGTTTGACTGCATGAATGTGAGGTAAAATTGTTTTGTCTGAAGGGTAGCACAGCAATCTAATTTTCTTGTATGTACATGTGTGGTTCAAATTACTAAAAATGCAAATTGTGTGTGTGTTTGTGTTTGTTAAGAATCTGACCAGATTTCTTTTTTACTAACTACCAATGGTGTTAAACCTTTTCTGTAGTGGGGGATGAATGAACTCCTTAAATGAGGTAACTACGATATTCTGCTCCTGCACTAATTCAAATACCGGAACTTCAATCCTCAAACATGCTTTCATTTCAAAACAATTTATTTCACTTCCACAACTCGATTGAGTGCAAACAAAAAAATAAAATATAGTGGAGTTGAAATCCTGAATGAAATTGTTTTGCTGCACAGAAATTAAGTGGGTCAAGGGAAATTTGACTCCCCTTATCTATCGTAACGCTTTAGAACCAAACTGTTTCATCACATCCGGTAAAACCTCTTGAGTAGCTAATGTTTGGTCCTTCACAATTCAGATCGTGTTTTGCCCCAAAATTTAATCTCCATATTAACCGAAAGTGTTTAACTATGTAACAGTTTTTCTGAAACACCCTGTAAGATTGCAAGTTGCTGAGGTAGGACGTCTACAGGAGGTTTTCAAATAATGAAAGCAATTATGTTTAGCTTGTAAGATAAAATTTGCACCAAATCGTTACCTCTGGATGCATTCAATTCACCTCTTTCTTGTTACCACAAGGAACAGGATGTCACTTGATCACACTCTCTCAATAGGCATTCTTGACATTACTCAGATGAGCACATTATTGTGTGTGTACATAAGAAACTCTTGCGGAAAGCAAGTTTTGTAACTTATGCATAGCATGCATTGTCGTGTATGAAAGTGCATATGGTGAACCTCATTTTGTCAGAATGATGGCGGCTATGTAGAACAGGTGATATAGTCATGCAGAATGGTGCAAGATATCAAACCTATTGTGCATTTTGGGTGAAAAGTACCAAATTTGGCACAGATGTAGCTCTTGATGTGCTGAATAAATCTGGTCTAGGGGCCAAATTAATTTCCTTCCAAGATGGCCCCCAAATTCAAAATGGCCGCCACTGTTAAAATGTCACGTTTTTACGAGCTTTCTATGTTTATTATATGTTCCAATTACACAATTTGATTGTGTTTCGTGCCATTTTAGAACAGAAATACCCTGATTGACACTCCACTGGTAATTCCATTGTTTAGATTAGCAAAATTGATCAAAAATGGCAGAAAATCCAAAATGGCGGCCAATTTGAAGCATATCATTTGATTATCAAGAAATAAATGTTTTTCTTGATCTTGTTATGATTCCCTAAGGTTCTTATTGAACAATGTGCATTAAAGATAGAATTCACATCACCTTAAGAATACAACCAAGTAAGACTTGAATCCAAAATGATGGGGAAAATCCAAAATGGTGGCTAATGTGTCACTTAAGCTTATCCTTTGATTATCAAGAAATGAATGTTTTCTTAATCTTGATATAACTCCCTCAAGGAAGGAATTCACATCAACTTAAGAGGAAACCAATCAAGATATGTTGTTAAATTGCTTCTTTCCATTATAATTTGGCCAAAATGGCTGTCAAACCTCGAA
>JAMKCH010022739.1:0-66515 GCA_023653785.1 Ophioderma brevispina | reverse complement strand
GTTAAGGTTAAGGTTTTCAGAATCTGTAGGTGTTACATTTTTTTTGGTACCCCCAAAACTCAAAATCGCCAAAAAAGGAGTTAACGTCCTTCGGTGTTGTCAACCCTCGAAGTGATGCCCCTACGGGAAGTGATGCCAACATTTTGCATCAGAAGTTGCGCATATGAATAATAATCGCACTAAACATAGAGTTATACTAGATTCCAGTTGATAGTGGAATAGCATCTACTTTTTTGTAAGTGAGGTATGATTGAGGGGATTAGTATTAAAAAACTTTAGTCCGGGTATTTGTGGTATGATGTGTCGCTATTAGCAACGATAGCCACCCTGAGCGGTTGGGCCATTCACAGTCACAATCAATAGCAAAGCATAAACCCTAGAATATTCAAAGAAAAACGAAAGCTAAATCCATGAATAGTTTCAGTGAACGCAGGTGAAAGCTGCATTTTCTGAATATGAGATAGAAGTTCTGAATTGTAACAACAGGTGACTGAAGCCTTATAAACTTTATGATAGGTTGTTGGTTAGGCAATGTTTAAACCAATTCTGGAGTTAGAAACACTATGCATAACATAGTTAAAAGACAAAGTATTGACTGGACGAACAGCGTAACTTTTATTTGTATTGGCCCGTTTCTTTCAAATCGGATCTCTTTTGTATTGCGGGAAAGAAATCGAAGATTTTGTGGGTATTTCGTCCCCTATTTGAGTAATGGACGAAGTCCAAACTCCGCCCATAACTCACCATCAATTGGATTACTATAATGTGAGGAGATATTTAGTAAAGAACCTACACTGTTAAAAAAATGCCGGAAATTTACGGAAATTTCTGGCAGCAGTATTTCCAGTAAATTTTTCGAGGTCAATTTACAGAAATTTCTGTCAGTTAACAGAACCTTTGTCAGTAATTTTACAGAAATTTATCATATTATGGAAAAAAATATGTATTTTACCAGAATTTTTTCGTAATTTAAACTTCGGAACAAAAAAAAAAATCTCGAATATTGCTGCAAGAAATTTTTGAAAATATTCGTAATTAACAGTTTTAGCTAGTTTTGTTTTTTGGTTTTATTTTTATGTTTTCTAAAACAGATTAAATTTACGGAAAATCTGTTTCTTAATTTACGGAAATTTTTAACAGGTAGATCTAAAGATTAAACCAATATCTTCAACATTTGATTTAGGTAGCTATCTGATGCTATCAAGTCTCAGTTCAATGTTAACCAAGAGCTGGTATATGGTAGGGGACGTTTGTAAAAAGAAGAAATTTTGTCCGTCCGGACACGGGCACATCTCACAAAATATGAAGATTACAGTCACATTTAATCAAATCAGTGACAGCTACAGTTACTAGCACACACACAGGCATAGTATATTGCTTTTCTTGTGTGAAAATGTAGGTTTCCAAATTAATCAACTTTGCAGAGGAGCTAGTAACTCATAAGCACTTTCACTTAACGGTCTAAATTTTCATGTTTGAATATTCTTTGTATTGTTGATCAAATGAAATTTTAGTTCGGTTACAATTATAATTTTCTGACATTTACGATTACTTTGTTTGGTATTTTGAATAAGGTTTACCTAATAAAAAAGATCTTCACTATTTGTCTTTTGTTAAATAGCAAAACATCCTATTGAAGTCACCGGGTACAAAACTTGAAAGTCCATCTCAGAATGGTACACTGTAAAGCGAATAAAATTATTTGCAGTGAAAACTAATTAAAATTACCTTTAATTATAATTACCTTCGTGAATTACATCTCTCTCTCTCCCTCATCTCCATTCACTCGCCTTCCTTCCCTCTTAGCACTCACCTTTTCTAGCTCATTCCTCTCCATTTTCATTAATTTCTCGATTTTATAACTACAAAAAAAACTTACCAAGGTATGATAACCTCTGTGAGACATGTTAGATACATCTTCTTCCACTCTTTGTGATCCTTGACACCCGGGAGGGCTAATGAATAATTGTGAAAGCGAAGTTTGCCGGATTCGGTTGGCCAATTATTTAACTACAAAGAAATACAAATGAAATACCACAGATGACAAAAAATATTATTTATAATTCAACTGTTGATGTAATATTGATTTCAAAAAGAAAAAAAGAAAATTAAAAAGTTTAACAATCACCAGTAGGGTCTGATTCACGCAACGAATAAAAAAGATGGTCTAGAAAACCGCTTTCCAGACTGTTATAGTCAAAGATAATGTTGTGCGTGCTCGTCTGTTCGTTTTATTCGTCGGCGCGCTTGTCTTATTTCTTCAGAAATCACGTAAGTTGACTTTAATGACGTGCGGTAGAAATACATCCCAGATTAAAAAAAATATCACACCGTGTTAAAGACACTGTTCCTGTATTTGGTCCTCAGCAAATATCATGAAAGTGCAATTGGTGTCTGCGTGAACATTACGGCTGATTTAAGGCATGTCATTGCCTGTCAGCTCTGTCTCCCAGACACCAATGATTACGTGTATCCTGCAATGACAAAAAAATAAGTTTAGCAAATGTATAGTTTTAATTGAAAAAGTGTGGTGATAAAAAGCGTTTCTATAAAACCTTCAAGCTTTGTCCTAATTGTCCAGTGAAAGTTTGCAAAATTGGTCGAAAAGCCATTTACAAAACGCATAATGGGTTCTTTAATACGACCTAGCATTAAAAAAATTTTGTCGGTTATTCATGCCTAAGTACTGAAGGGATGTGGATCGTGCATTTCATATTCGGGTTAAAGTTTCAATTGGATAAATCATTTTCATACAACCCAGTCGCAATATTATTTTCCGTAGTTAACATTTGGATAGCAGTATCGTCTTTCAGTCAAAATCAATACGTATAGTAGAAAAACTGATTGGGTATGTCATTTTAGTAGCTATTGGATTAGAGGAGATGAGCTATTCCGTGCAAGGTTTATATTTAATAAAAAGGGACACCACCCGGGCAGCTAATCCGCTGTGGTCTAGTGGTAATGGAATGCGCTCATAATCTTAAGGTCGATGTTTCGAAATCCTACTAACGCCAATTTATTTGTAAATGGGCTTTTGGTTATCTTAATTAAAAGAAAAGTCCGTAAAAAAGTCTGTACTTACACTGTATAGTATTACTGCCATAGGCAAATGTAACTACGAGAAAAAAAACCCGGATACATCGTAGTTATTCCTACAGTCATATTCACAGGTTTAGCATTATGCGTGCAACCAGAAATATTATTGTTGTTGATACCTTGCAGATTGCAGTAAAACGCAACGTTTGAACGTAATTGCCTAACTACTCGCGAAAAATTTATCAGGGAAAAGGCTTGTCGTATATCAAATGACCTTAAATGAACATAAAGATAAAAACCTTTAACTAGTATTTCAAATGTTCTTAGTCTAAGTTAAGTTTTTTATACTTAATGGCGATTACGATCAGGCAACATCCTATGGCAAGTAAAAATATTGATTCCTAAAAAAAATCTTGTCCAGTAAAATAGACCAATGTGAGGTATTTGCATAGTTTGAATTGCGCAAAACATTTGGACACGAGATTACAAAACCTTATATCTAACGGCCGCAGCCGAGATGCTGTTCAGCCATGTAGCGCCAAATGTCCTGTTTGCATTAAGTTGGGGATAGATGGATCCTGCTGGATGTCTCGAGCAATCACATCATGTAGTAAAGGGCGATGACCCCTGTTTTGGCATGGTAACTTCCAAACCACTGACGTTGAGACTTACTTGGATCAATCGCACGATGACAGTGACCGGCAAATCGTGCACGGGCGTTGGGCAAAAGAAGAGAAATTGGAGGGTATTCAATCTGTGCTTTGGTCTTGTGCTCCTGCCAGGAATGTTGGTATACTCGTAATAAGAGCTGGGTGAATTGTGCAATCCAGTCATATCCTCTAGCTCTTTCTAATGGTCCGGTCTCGAATACATATAACAAGATACCTCTACACAGGCCTCTAAAGGAATTTCAGCTTGGTTGAATTGAGATACCAGATTGCAAGAAGTGGTGTAGTGTTATTGACAGGCATTCCAAGCTTGTCCTTTGGTGACAGAAGTGACACCTTCGTGTACATATTAGGATTATATATTCAACAGTTTTGAATGTGAATTGATTTGTATTATTGTTTAAGTTATTTTTGTCTTTTTTGGCAAATTTTTCGTTTATGTTGTATATAATTTATTACAGTTACCCTCTACACGGCCGTTTTCTTATTCACGTGGCAGCCTATACGGCAGCTACCACCGTGTCTATGCGGAGCTACATGCCACAATAGACACTTAGCTGGTTGTGCGCAGTTGACTGCAGGGCTCCAACGTGCACAGTTATTAGGTTATACAATGATATGGCGACCTAACAGACTACCCGAGTGGTTCCCTGTAGTTACACACTATCGTGGAGAGAAGATGGATATGGTTGTAGACAGTACAGGAGTAGACACACAGCTAACACACGGAGCTACTCCGCGGTTAATACACACCATTTTGATAGTGGGACGCGAAATGAGGTTGCTATACAATTGGTATCGAATAGGCATTTTATCATTTGGGGAAATGAAATTCGACTTTGGGCTCATCAAAAAACCCAAGTACGCACCACGAACAAATTGCCATAGAAATACAGCGTGCGCTGAGAGCCGTGTGCAACAATACAAATAACCCACGTGCTAGTCCGCGACGGTGGAGATAACCGCTGTGTGGCACTATTCGTCTATGAGGCAAAATAAAAACGGGAATCATGGCTGGCGAGTGTAAGTTCTAGTGGGTAGGTATCCATGTCTACACCAGCCAATTTATTCATTGCAGTTACCACGAAGCGGACCACTTAATTTGCTAACCCAGGCGACAAACAGCTGGATTATGCATTGTGAATTTGATACCCCTAGTAGTCCAGCGTTGAGCTATCTTTTATGGAACGAGCATGGGTACCCGGTCCAAAATGCAAGAACCCCCCCCCCCCCCCCCCGCTGAACCAACTGCATGACTAGAGTTGCCGTCGCCTTGACATACCGTGCAGAAATTAAAAAAAAAGGTTTTGACTTACTAAAATTGAGAAATGAAATATAATTAGCAAGTATGTAGCAGGTAGTGGAGCAATTCGATAAAAAGGTAGGCCTACAAATGCTATGTAGCATACAAATTTCACCTGTTTCTAATATATTCTTCACAATTCTAACAGATCGCTCGTCACTCCTTACATGTGCGGCTTGTTGCCTGATCAGCTCTTTATCAATTACTCCAAATCCATAATGAAAATTAGAAGCACGAAGAGGACAAATATGATAAAAGAAGTAGACGTTAAGTGTTCAGGAAAGCTTTACAGTATTGAATTGAAAAACCGCTGTATGTTTTGTGTTAAAGCCAACAGATGGTCAACATTAAATAGCTTTCTCGCATATGGCTCAAGGAATTAGATTGAAATCAATAAAAAGAACCGTTTCATAAAACTCTCAATTATGCGGCAGCGTTATCACATTTATATACATGGTTAACGGAGAATAAAACACCCAAACAAAACAAAAAAGGCGAATAAAAAAAATATATCAAAACCCAGGATGTGCTTTTGCCAAAAGTGATGTTAATTAATGGGGTAATACATCAAATTTTAGTTTAGTATTGGAAAACTAGGGACGGAAGGAATAGCATTTGAGGTTACTGTTATAATGGGCCGTAGCCAAAACTGACCTACAGTCTTGACAACTTATAAGACCCTATTTCGTTTCAACAATTTCCACCGGAAAGTGGTTTTCTTAACCATCGTCTTAGCAAGCATTTTCCAGTACGCTTTACCAAGGGAACGGGTGTTACTCCCTCCTTCAGGGATTCCCTGTAGCAATGGATGGGTATGGTACCAGGTTTGCACACAAAAATGAGGAATATCACATTTTCATTTGCAAATGACTAGTTGGTATCAGGGAGTTTTAGTGTCATTTCATGTAGAAAATTATCAAAATGTACCGTAAAGTAATACTTGGGTGAAAAACCCCCTCCCCCACCCATCAAACTTTGACGGCATACCCAACCCCGTCGAAGGTGGTACCTCCAACATTGTCAGTGCTAAAATGACCGCAAAAGATGCCCCAACAATAATCTGGAAGCCTTTGATGACAGCTTTTAGCGTTTCATCGCGCACATGGAGGAAGTTTAATGGTGTGGTGGTAATGCACCTCTCCTTGGTAAGACGACAGTTAAGGCGGATCCAAACACCCATGTTGTTCATCAACAGGCGTTAATGTAGTGGATAGGTAGCGTTACGTCAGGGGCGTAACCAGACTGAGCCTCCGGGGGGCAAGACTCAAGAAGTTTCCTGATTTTTCAGGTGCCAATTTTCCGGCTCGCTATGCTCGCCGAGTAGACCCAGCCGGGCAACCTTAACCCTTCACTTTTCTTATTCCTCTCTCTTTTTCTCTTCTTCCCTCTTCTTTTTCCCCTTTCTTCTTCTCTTCCCTATTTTTCTTTCTTTTTCCCCTTATTATTATATGTTCCCTCTTTTATTTTCTTTTCTATTACCTCTCTTTTTACTTCACCCATTTTTTGGATACCTGACGATTTCCCGAATTTTTGGTGTCGGGGGGGGGGGGGGGCAGCTTGCCCCCCGCCCCCCCACCCCCACTGGTTACGCCACTGATTACGTCCAAGATCCCCCTTTTCACACACCTTACCTTATCCGAGATTGCTTGTTTTGACAAGGAATATCCAGAGCAGTAAACTCCTACTAATAATACAGTGATTAAGAGCCATCGCTTTTTTTTTAACATGCATCATTTGGGATGGGAGTTTTCAAATAATGTTTTGGCGTAACGGATATTCACTATCAGGAAAAAAGACGACCACTGAACCTCGGGCGTACACATGGATCCATCCGTATTTACCTTCATGTTTATTGAAGTCCAAACAATAATGAAGATGCCTTTCAATGTGTACTTTCATATTGCTCTAAGTCAGTAATGCCATAGATAATATGGCATAGATTTCAGCCGTTTGTGGGTTAACGGGCTCTGATTCGTAATTGCTATAGACCATATGGCAAATGCGTTAACGGCAGGGGCGTATCTTGGGAGTGCTTTCGGGGCGCGCGCCCTCCTGAGGGTTTCATGCCAAAACATGCAAACTCAACTATTTTTCGGTTATTAGAGGTCCTCCGCCCCCGGGGTCCCCTTCAAAAACCACGATATGGATACGCTATTAACGGGCTCTGATTCAGTAAGTGCCATAGCCATATGGCAAATAGAGAGCCGTTATGCATATCGGGCTCTGATTCATAATTGGCCATAGACCAGAATAGGCAAATAATAGAATAGCCGTTATCGTAACGTCTCTGATTCGGTAAATCCACAGACCATAATGGGCAAATGCCGTTATGCCTTATTGGATCGAATGGAGTCATATAGCGCCGCTAATTTTTACGCCGGGTTTTCATTATTCAGTTTGGCGTGTGTGTTCTTGCTCAACCCAACTTCGGGCGGCTTATGATTTTAACTTATTTATTTGACTTTTTTGGTGTAGCAATGACCGGCGATATCCCGAGAGAAAATGTTTTTTTCATTAGCTCAGTTATTTGAGAGAACTTTTCGAGAGTAGTATTCATCAGTGCCGAATGATCGCTTTTCGTGTTTGTTTACATTTTGACAGAATTTATAATCTTCAACAAGGAGGTGTGTGCAGCTTTTGCTAAACAGTTGATCAATATGCATTTTAAAGTTAAAATTAAAATTAATGTTTAATTTAAATATGTTTATTCTATGTATCTGTTCTTCAATATGCCTCGAAACGAATTGCATTTAGATAGTCATATGAACACGCTAACTCGACGATCGGTCTGGTTGCCGCTGTCTTTCCTACCGTTGTGGTCAATTTGTAATGAATATTGTTTAAGTTAATATGCTTTGGGTCCAGTGTTTCAACTAAACAGATTTAATTATATACTACGTCGAGCATGACTTTATTCCGTTTTTTTTGGCTAAAGGGGAGGCGCATTAAGTACCCTTACTCTTTGTCCTGTAACAAAACTCATTGCGGATTACATCTTCAATACAGATGACCAAAAAGTTTACACTTTTTCGTCCACAAATTTCTCAAAGGTCTGGCCATATCAAAATTTGGATGATATTATTGTTGCAACTGGTGAAAACAACGCGTTAAAACAAAGCTAAATGACAAAATACCTCAATCTTGAGAGAAAAGCAGGAAAAACCACACATTGCACACCGTAAGTGTATGGCACTCTCTCGCTCTTGCGTTAAGAATTATATCAAGTACCACACTCAACATTGTTACAACGTACTCCGTCATGTACATGGACTTGGTATGGTATCATAATTCAATGAGCTGGATGCCATTCGTTAAAAAACAGACTTGAGCGAGTGACTTGGTTAACTTGGTTAACCAGGTCAAAATTCCAGTTGATCTGAGTTTAACTGGTTTCAACTGGAACCGGTTGAAATCCAGTTGATCCCAGTTGAATATCCAGTTGAATCCAGTCGAATCAGTTGATCGTGACGGAAAATGGAACAATTCTCAACAAGGTTTTTACTGACCAGTTGAACCAGTTAAGAACCAGTTACAAACAGTTTAAAACAGTTGAAACCAGTTAGTTCCGTCACGGAAATGGAACAACTTTCAACTGGGATCAACTGGAATTCTGACCTGGGGTAAGCATGGACAGGGAATTGCGTATCTTGGTAAACTTAGGAGTATCTTGAGTATAAGATATAAATAACATTTTAAAGTAATAATTTTTGGTTAAAACATGCTAAAATACAATTGATAACGAAATAATTGTCTAAATTTAAATTGACCATTATTTAAACCACTAATTGTCCTTGTCACCGTCAATTGTAAACATCGTGCTGCAAGCGTGTAAACAAGCTCCAAATATTAAGTTGTATTGATTGCTCTGGCCATTAACCTTCGAGCAACTATAGTGTTAAAGCTTACTGGCTAATGGTTAGTATTTCGTCGTTTAAGTGTAATCGAATAGGTTGAAGACATGAAAAATCAAATCTTGAACTGCTGACCGTCGTTGTTTAAGTATAATATTTCTATGTGTTATACCTAAACGTTGCTTCATGTGCGTTGGGTGATGTCGAAATTCGTGGAACCAGCATTTGATTTCCAAATAAAAATGACGGCCGTCGGATGGGATGAGACGTTTCTGCAAGGTTGAAGATGACTTCGGGCGCACTGTATTTATTCAACCAGTGTTTGGTCGGATCATCTTAAAATGTTCATGGGTATATTTGTGTTATTTGTTTACATATTTGTTTTCTTTAAAATATTCGTAAAACGGATTGATCTTCAGAATACGGAATTTAAAAATGATAGTGTGAAAATAAAATATCAGAATGATATCATATATTTGCTGTGGTAGAATAAATTGGTCATTGTCTTTTATTAAAGGTAAGAATACCGCACGATTTGTATCTGAAGTTTACCATCGATATTATTCCTAATGCCCTTAACTGCATTTTTGTACACTTTTCAAAAATCCCGGAGCGGACCCTGCCTTGTTTTAGGGGGAGGGGGAAATTTCCCATAGATCTAACGAAAAAATAACGCGACCTCCCTTTTTGCGGTTGATCGGTCAGGTTGTAGTCATTTTTCCGAAAAAGATGTAGGGATATACAGGCCGCATTGCTATATCTAAGTGTCAGGAACATTTGTATTTCTAGAACCATTACATTCGTGTGTGTCGGTGTGTGTGTGTGTGTTAGCTAGGTGGTAAACAGAGTAGGAATCAATTGAAACCCGGCTTCCGACACTCTTGCGAATGCCATCATCAGGCAAATTCATCAGTCATGATGTGCACATTAAATACAGAAAAATACTGGACGATCATAGGACCCCCCAGTAAGTAAGGATTTCAGTTCCTTGGTCGAGAGGCCTTTTCTGTCTATCACAAGAAAACCCACAACGACCAATACCGGCATTTACTTCATCATCCACGGTTCATCAGCGGAAACGCTCCGTGCTCGAGTTCTTTGTAAAGAGCGACAGTTCCGTTCGAACACTTTGGGAAAGGCTCAATCCAACAATTCTGAAGCTGAACAATTACCCTCAAAGTGTGTGAATGACTTCACCTCACGAGGCGCCGGTATTGTCTCTACCAATGATCGTACTCCTAATGCTACAGTGATTTTGGCCTTGCGTATCGGGTTATTGGTAGGTTAGAATCACACTTTCCGTACGCTATGGAATCCGTTAGAACTTTCTAAAATTTAGAAAGTCATTTACCCAACATTTGAGACATTACCGTCCAAATTTCTCCTTGGTGCAAAAAAAAGCTCTCCACTGGGTTAAAAGGTCCTTAGAATGATTTTCTGGACTCAGTAGTCGTGTAAATTCGTTAAGTTTTGGCAGGAACAAATCACAACAATATTCAACACGCCCGGACATTTGGTTTATCGTTGATAAGGTGACCGTCACTCATGCAGCCTCTTTGCAACACAATCTATCGCGCTGCTCACAGCAAACGTACCTTCCGTGCGGTATATATGTCAAAACGAGGGAGGGGACTCAGCTGAGATCACCGTAAGGCACCTGCCCACCGCAGCTGTTGGGTTGCTCTGACCATCGCTTTACACGCCCAGTTGGGCTACTTTTGACCATCAACATAGTGCTCTCAAAGCGCCATTTTCGGCAGAACTCGGCGGAGCTGTGTTTTTTGGTCACAATGAAACAATGATTGGGCTACATTGCCCACCAGTCGCGCGCGGGGTCCACGCCTAACCGATTTTTTTGTTAGCCAACACTTGTAGAAATGCTTAATTCAGGAGCAACAAACACGGTGATAATTCGACTGGGAGTTCCGTGCACAAAATTGTTAAATATGTTAACCAATTCCGTCCCGATTACTTAGGATACAAAGGAGGAGGAAACAAGAAAAGATCGCTCAGGTCAGTTGCAAGTATTGCGGCATGTATAATATACAAGATTTTGTCTGATTAGGTCCTCTTTCGCCAAATTCTTACTGGCGTCAAACTAGTCAGTATGATAGTTATAATCAGCAGACCTGGAAAGCTTGCGTCTGTACTTATGAGGCTATTCGTGAAGTTCTACAGAAGAATTACGGTTTATTTCAAAATGACTAAACCACTCATACGACAACAACCTAGTACACCCATAGTCTGAAGAATTCAGGGCAAGCTCTCTAGAAAAAGCAAGAGTAGAGCATGCCTCCATTTCAATGACCATTTTATTACTTAAATGAAGAAATAGGAAGATGTTGCAAAGCTGCCCTTTGATATGGCGTTTGACGCCTAGATAGACATTGGCCTTAGGAAGCTACAAAGAGGCTTGCATGATATGAGCGGCATGAGCGCCCTTTATCACAATACCCAAATCCGATTAGCTTTATCGCTAGATTTGGATTATATAACCGTCTTCACATCAAGCAGACTCGCGAATACAATACAATAGCCCAGACGCACGCGATTAGATCATGAGTAAGTTGTTGTTCTTTTTGGCAATTCCATTCAGTGTTTCAGCCCCCCAATTTACAAACATGAGGTCTCCCCCCCTCCCGCAACCAGGAATGCCACTCATATATATGTTGCTCCAAATAATATAGAGCATATCCTTGCAAAAGCGACGTTGTGGTTCTTGAGGGGGAAAGGGTTCATTATTTGAAAATTTTACCATGATTGCGTGTATTATAATTTTACATATAAAACCGAATTTTGGCATTTATGCCGAGCGTTTCAAGTTATCCGTTCTTATGAAAAAATATAGGGGCGTCCTTCATTCCTTATCCGGCGATGTCGTTGGGACCATGAACACTCATTGGACTGAAAGGAAAAATTCATGGAAGCTTTGTACATTCAAGTCTACCACCAAGGGGTGAAAACGCATTCAAACAGTCGTCCGGTGGGCGATGACATTTTGAATATTGCACGGAATAATTATTAGTTGGGGTGCTTGTATATAACACATAAGCAATTCGATAACATAACAAATCCGCCAAAATATCAGTTGTTGGAGTTGGGTGCTATTGGGTGTTAAATTTTTGTCCTACCCATGGCCACACAACGAATGAAAGGAACGTCAGTCTCTTGATTTAAATAAACCGCCTCAATGAATAAATCTTTTCACCTAAGGCTGAATTGCATTATGAGAAAAAGAGTATCTGAGCACATGATCCAGGTACAATATATTCCCTGGCCCACTCTAACACATAAATTTTAACTTTTTATCACTACAGATTAGTGTATATGCAAAGCGGCAACCACCGTATGTGGAAGAAGGGGGGCAGCCATTGCCTTTCTATTGTTGGTACTCTATGTTTCTTTGTGGTCGGCAAAAATGCGAGACGGTGAATTTCTAAAGATACGTAGTTTTGCCTCTTATCTATATAGAACCTCTTTGTCTACCACTAACCAACTTCAATAGGGACAAAGGAGCGGAAATTCCTCCTGAATGGTATAGACTGCTCAAGGAGCTTAGAGCTGTTATAAAAATAACACCCCAGCAGCCTTCTCTAACCCGATTCAGTAGCGTAGATAACACACTGGATCACAATACATAACACCCAAAAATACCCTTTCACGAAAAGGTATTTATAATAAGCACCAAAGCACAACAGCCTTCACACCAAAGAGGTTCTATATAGAAGAGAGGCAAAACGTTACGTAATCTTTAGAGATACACCGTCTCGCATGTGTTTGCCGACCACAAAGAAACCCTAGAGTACCAAAACTAGAAAGCAAGCTAGATGCCTCCGCTTCTTCCACATACTGTTGGTGCCGCTTTGCATATACACTAATCGTAGTGATACAAATTAATGTAATGTGGGTTAGAGGTGGCCAGGTGTAATACTAGTGTACCTGGGATCATTGTTCTCAGAATACTCTTTTTTCTCTAAAGTCAATGCGATCTTAGGTGAAAAGATGTATTCATTGAGCGGTTGATTTAAATCAGACGACTGATGTGTCATGTCATTCGTTGTGTTGCCATTGGTAGGACAAAATTTAACCACCCCTAGCACCCACCATCCACAACGAATATTTTGGGCTGATTGTTTGGTATCGAATGGACATTATGTGTTTATACAACCACCCAAACTGATAATTATCCGTGCAATATTCACACGTCAGTCGCCCAGCACGGACGACTGGTTTGGAATGCGTTTCACCCCCTTGCCTCACACTACCAGGCCTGATACACGTTCTGTAATAAAAACTCTTTCCTCGTTGTAAATTGCCTCAATTTTAGAGCTAAACACGGAGCTACAGCTTTCAAGTGATACTTGAATTTTTGCATATTTTAATTCTGTTACATTCAATCTCACGGATTATTACATCGACCATTGAATTTTAATTCATCGTAATTTAATCAGTATTTTAATAAAGTCAACATTCCAATATTTAAAATATGGCACCGTTGTCAGACTTGTCCGGTGTTAACATGCTCGTTTTTAATTGTTGAATGCTTAGACTTTCATTGTTAATATTTTTTCTATGGTTCAATGTAGTATGATCGATACTGTATAGGCACCATAGCGCTTTTTGTTTGTCTTTTAGTGTAGTTCCACTTAATAAATTTGGCCAACATTTGAGATCAATTTCAACGTCATTATGATTACTTATTGACTATTATCTACCAGCTGAGCCCACAATGACATTACTTTTAAAGGCCCTTCTAATGATTTCGCGGTAACTTAAATGCCAATTTTTATTGTTTATCAGAAAAGGAAAAGAAGATACGCAAATGACGTGAAATATTGTTGTTTTTTTTGTTTTGTTTTTCATCTACCTTCCTGACAAGTTTCCGCAGATCCCAAATACCGAGCTCAATTGCCTGGATCATTTAAAAAGGACCGCATGTTTCATGTGTGCTCCACAATGTTGAAAAAAAATTATGTCTAGAATATTTTGTTATAACCTTTCATTTGAGGACTTTCCCTTTTGATGACTTTATTAAAAAAAATACAACCGGAGTGTTTAGTTATTCTATCTAACTTGTTAGTGTCTTACATCAAGGAGACACCCTATAAAATAATGTGTATCGGTGTAAGACTTGATGAAACGAAATCAATTAAGCCTATACGGAAAAAGTCCATCAACCCCATTCCAATACGGAATAAAGCAAATCACTCCCATTCACTCTATACATCTTGTCTATTTTTATTTTGTGCAGAAATTACATGAAGAATACCCCATTAATAACCTCATTTATATGGCAATGCATATTTCAGGCCAATTGGACTCCAATGATTCAAAAATGGTTATTTTATACCAACAAACATATTCAGTCCCTATTTGATAAGTATGTAACATTTCCTACACATGCATGGCAATGACAGAAAACACACATACATCTACACAGATATCTACACCCAATGGAGTTTTGAACCAATCCCATGTTCTAAACGCATGTCAGTACTTTGAGATAAAGTGTTCAAAAAGTTTAAGGACGACCATACATTTTATGATCATGAATAAAAATTCCTTAGTAACTAGTCTTTTGGTGGGCTAAGAGCGTCAAAATTAGGGTTTTTTATGTCTTAAGAATAGCTTTTTTGTGGGATCAAAGGACCTTATTGAGGTGAATTTCCCAAAAACTGGTGGATTGTGGAATTGACCCAATACACCCTCTGACATACCACAGCTAATATACACAAATCCTAACACACACGCATTTCGCATAAAATTACATCGCTTTAACACTTTTTTATATGCGCAACCACTTATTCACAATTTTCGTTGATAAACAGATGCCGCATATTTTTTCTAATTGCCTAGTATTCTTGAAATTCTAAAAGAGATCTATATAACAGGATGTGCAAAAAATTAATGCAATGTACATCGCCACTAACGTAACTACAGCTCACACATTTTGTTTCGTCACTCAACTGAAGAATCGGAATGATGGAAAAATATATAGGTGTAGGTGTTCAAATCTCTGAATAAGTAAATCAGATAACACTCCAAATGTATCCCCTTCGTTAAAGTTTACGTTGTTGGAAACGGCTGGAATTGTTGGTTGAAACTAAAACATCATGTAACGTGAAACCAATATTTAACCCAATAATGGTGGGAGGTGTGTACTAGTGGTTACGAAACAAAATCCCGGGTTCGAATCCCATGGGTCACTTGCTGGATTCACTCGGGTGCTCAATGCCTGATTTAATCTGTATACGAGCCTATGATTAAATACGAATACCGCTCTCCTCCATGGTTTTCACTTGGAATTGGGGCAAAGAATCATGAAAGCATCCCGTCACTCGAGGGAACGTTCAGCCGTCGGTCCCGTGTACAGAGAGTCACAACTGTAATGTAATCGCAGTCAGTGTCGATAGAAAGAGTAGGGTGGAAATCCCTGACTGGTCCCAATCCGCCCCCCAGTTTAAAAAAAAACGCCGGCCATGTGGGGAGCGTCCGATCATTAGATACACGCGCCCCGATCAGCTACCAGTTGAACAAAATCCGACACCACAACAAGCCATACGAATGACTTGTGGACACGAAACGAACGAACGAACCCAATAATATTTAAAATTGGTCGGTTTTAATAATAATAAACTTATGATGTATATTTATATGTCGCTTCACTGTACTTTTTTCTGAAAAGTTGGATATGACCCGAAACGAAGACCAGTGTGGTCGACGTATTTTAAGTTAAAAACACTATCAGTGATCCATCCGAAAGAGGCAAAATATTTAAAATTTAAAGGAATAGTGACGGATAAAGGCTGTTACAATTCCCATATGATAAGTAATTTCCCAACTGAAAAATTGACATAAAGATGGACAAAGATACGAATATCTTTTCAATACCTATGTGTAAAATGTCGTTATGTAAGGTCCGTTCAGCCAATAGGACCAAAAAGATTTACATGTTGTCCTTATTAGGCTGCGTTTTGGTCTTATCACTTGTGGGGTATGTTAGGATACCTCTACTTGTTCCCAGAAATTAACCATCCTTATTTTTGATTGATTTTTTTGTTTTATTTATCACACCACTAATCGTGCCTTAATCTCATATTAAAAGACAACCTTTGATTGACGATGGTACAATAATATCCCTAACTGCTTATAATATTCAGGTGTGGCCAGTTTTAAAGATAGAGCCTTTGAAAGGCTAGTGTTCAAAGTTTGTCATGAATTGACAATGTTGGTGACACTGGCGATCCCATCGCGTAGCGTGGCGTTGTTGTAGAATTTGCCATCCTAAATGAAAATATTGTTGTTGGATTTGTGGTGTGTGTTCTACCACTCATCAAGTAATAATAATAATATAATCAAAAGTAATCAAAGTATATTAAATTTCAAACGTGCCTATACTGTAGGCCCAATTGTCCTAGAGACAAATTACCACTTATATTACTAGACATAGACCCGCACCTTGAGGTGTTGCAACAATAAACCACACAACAAACCACGGAATGGGAAATTGCAAGCCCCATGGTTCTTTTTCAAATGAACCATGGAGCGAGTGGTTTGAGGTTGAATACAATCGCTGTAATCAAATTAAATTCCAGAATTGAGTTCCCGAATTAAATCCCTCAGGGTGCACGCCACTGAGATTAGGACTGAAGACCGTTTGTTCCAGAGGTAACCTTGCTAACCCAAGACCACGCCACTTTTTCAAAATAAATGCAAGGATTTATATATTGCTTTTTATACAGTTTTATATACACAGTAACAATGTTAAATCACCTTATGCCCCTATAAACACATACGGCTTTTGAAAGTTCCATCAGCCATTCTATTGCATCTCAGTGAATAGTTAAAGCAGACGGAGACCTTTCTGTCACAAGATCATCTGAACTTGAAATCCTGGACCTAAACAGCTCTGGCACGTTCCGTATGATTTATAAGGTGTCCACAACGCTGTTGTGCAGTTCATGCTTATCACATTTGGTTCGGATAACCGTCGCCGAATTTCTTTTATCAGCATATTTCTACATCCGTACCCAATTATACTGACAAAAGAACAATAAATATATTTTAATCATTTTTGTTAATTCGTAAAAACATATTTTATCCTTCGTGTATGTGGGTGTAGATAATCCAGAGATCACGGAAATGACCATTTGGTTACTCCATTTGGTCTAATACCATTTAGTCTCATAAACATTTAGGCTAATAACCATTTAGGCTAATAACCATTTAGTCTAATATCCATCTGGTCTAAATCTCTATCGTTTCGGCTAATATCCATATCGTCTATAACCGATTTGGTCTAATGAAAATTGGTCTAATACCCATTTGGTCTAATATCCATTTGGTCTAATACCATTTGGTCTAATACCCATTTGGTCTAATATCCATCTGGTCTAATATCCATTTGGTCTAATATCCATTTGGTCTAATATCCATCTGGTCTAATATCCATCTGGTCTAATATCCATTTGGTCTAATATCCATTGGTCTAATACCCATTTGGTCTAATATCCATTTGGTCTAATATCCATTTGGTCTAATACCCATTTGGTCCTAATACCCATTTGGTCTAATATCCATTTGGTCTAATATCCATTTGGTCTAATATCCATTTGGTCTAATACCATTTGGTCTAATACCCATTTGGTCTAATATCCATTTGGTCTTGTGATAGGTAAAGTCGTCATCTTAGATGTTATTTGTATTATATCTCGATATGTAAATGAATATTTTGATTCATTAGTGTTTGCTTGAAAGGTATGTAAGCTATCTGTATGTAAGCTATAATAGGATTCGAACATCAACTCCGTATCATCATTACAAACAGGCCCGTTAAAAACCTACCATATTCAAGGCAGCATATATAGCTCTGAGGAGATTTCATCGTTGTTATGAAAGTACTTTGCTGACCGTGTATTTCTGCTACTCCGTGATCATTAATCCGCTGATGATTGAGACCATCACGGCAGGAAATCGGACGGATATTCCATTCCGTATGGGCACACATACAGATATTCTCACATAACAACATGATTAATCATAAATCATATGACTTGGACCTTTCCTGTTTTTCATATTAATCATTTCCCTGGTCAGAGGCCAGCGCACACAAAAGTTGAAAAAAAAAACATATGCGCTTGACCGGTTCGAACCGGCGATCTCCGTATTACTAGTGCTGGCGCTCTAACCACTGAGCCACAGAACTGGGTTGGTAGGGGAAGCGCATATATATCAGCTATAAGTGTTTGGTTCCGAAGGTGTCCATCGCTTTCCTAGCGGAATAGCATCAGAAAAAAACACGGTATATTTAACATATACAATATATATTTGTTTTTTGAAATTTAACCTACTTAGTCCTCCAGTAGACAAGGTGGGTATTTATTAAGCTTTTCCCTGGAGAGTGCAGCGCACACGAAGTTGTGTGAAAAACCCCATATGCGCTGAGCCAGATTCTAACCGGCGACCTCCGTCTTAACTAGTGACGGCGCTCTAAACAACTGAGGCCACAAGACTGGGTTAATAGAGGAGCGATCAGATATCATCTATAGTGTTAGGTTCGAAAGGTGTCCATCGCTTTCCTAGCGGATAGCATCGAACCGTATATTTACATATACAATTTAATAAGATTTGTTTTTAGTAATACGGAGGTCGCCCGGTTCGAATCCGGTTAATCGCATATAGGTTTTCAAACAAATAAATAAGGTGCAGAAAAGAAAGAAAGAATATGAAACAGGCCTATCAGGAGTAATACTTCAACTTTCACTGTAGGACATTAAACACCATTTTAGCCTATTTTTTCAACTTACCTCACATTACCTTTGACCTTGGCACTGCACCTTTGACCTCCAATCAGCATTAAGGAAATCCCATGGTGCACCTATAGCACAAGTTTGGTTCCAATTAAACTTCGACTTTGCAATGAGGCTAATTAGTGACACACACAACACACACATACACACGCACAACGGATTGCTACGTGGTCCTGCCATCTATCGCTGGTGGCACCACAAAAACTACAAAAGAGCAGTGGTCAATTTGTTCGAAGTTGTTTGAATAATGGGGTATCCCTAACGATCCCTTAAAGGGATAACACGAAAAAATTATCAAAATTCATATTTTTAATAATTTTTTGTACTACTGGCATGGATATGCGCACATAACCCTACAATGTGGTTGCTTGGATCCGTGTAATTTCTATACGCGTATCAAAATTCCGACTTGAGATCAAAAACCCTTTCCCGGTGAATATCACAAATTTTCAACGTGATATTGTTGCACCATGATCAGTACAGTTTGACCTCAAACCCAACATTATTGATCTTGTTTTATTCGTACGTTGTAAACCACAATCAGCTATTTAGTGTCGATTTTGAGACGTCCGTCGCTTGTATGTCTTATTTTTTTTTGCGATAGACGGTATGACAAATTTCCTCAATTCCTTTTCCACAAGTTCCACATATCGCTGCTATCCCTTTTTTATTTAAAACATCAACGGGAGCGCCCCCTGCGTTGTTTTAGTTGGACCTGAGATTAACAATATTTCTGTACTTTTTCATAGTTCGGGAATTTCAATGGAATTATTTTTAGAAGCGATGTCTTACCTGGTTGTAAATGAAACAAAATGTTTAAAATATCCTGGTCACAAAACACATTCAAGTTTGGTTTTGTATCTTTGTAGATCTGTGTGATTCTTTTGGTCATGTAAAAAATGCCCGTATCCTCGTCAAATTCATCAGAAATACGCCTGAGTTCAAACCATTCAAGCCGTAGTACGGGTGTTGTGCAAATGGACGGTACCTCGCGACGTGTATTTGAGTTCATTATAAAGTGTCATACTCATTAATTGCTTCTTGTTGAATTCTTTAAAGAAATTCCAAATCGTTCTAAAGGACGTAGAAAAAGGAGATCGGTGTCCACATAAAGAACGGAATCTAAGTGTTTCAAATGTCACTGAAATTATTAAAAGCAGTTGTTTTAGAAGTTTTTCAGAATGGTTTAAAAGAACGATAACATTCAAAATTACAATTTTTCTTTTTTTAAAACATTTAAATGGTTGGAAAATATTCAAACCTTTAACCGATTGCAACTAAAAAGAAGTTGATGCGCCTAAGATTAAACCAGTACCATTAACAATTTCAGAGATGGGAAAAAGTTATCAATCTTAGTTCGATGTCAGCAAGACCAGGTAGAGTACGTCTATTCATAGCCAAAGGAGAAGAATTTTTCTTTCTCCAAGTTTAACTAAGCTTATTAGCAATAATCCATCCATTAATCACCGGTGTAAAGAACTGAGTGCCCCTGAGAGAGTGTCCTCGCAACCATTAACATGTACGATAAACGTGACCTTGTAGACGAGGCCATTTGGGAAACAAATGATGCCATACAGCACTTAAATGGCTAACACAATAGACCGATGGGTGGTAGGACACTCCCCAACCCGGACACTGTATTATATGACCCCGGCAATACATGATACACTTGGCAAAACAACTTTCACACGTCACTATAATTTGAAGATTGAATCAACTTGCAGCGACTTCATTAGCATAAAATCATTGAAAACTTGCGCAAGATCAAGAATGATATTGCTCGACAATAGTTGTAACAAAGTGACCCTTGTGGTCCTCAAACCACCCTTGTGGAAGTGAGTATATAAGACGATGATGTTCAGAACAAAAAAACCTTTGAATGACCACGTTTGTGGTGCGATTCGGAAAACAAAAATAATGATGATACCACCAGCTTTGACGAAACCGCTGTGAAAGTAATTATAGTCCACCGAGGCCACAGTCCGTGCTCCATAGACTAAACCGGAATAAAGCGTGAACAAATGTTTGCGTAAAGAAAAATAGAGATCCTGAATAGAGTGCCCCTATTCTTACCGTTGTCGCGGACTATGAGTAAGGCGGACTATAAAAACTTATAAACTATAATTTAGGCCTTATTCTAGTTACTAGTTATACTTGTTATACTAGTTACACTCCAGCAATTAGTACGCATGTAGATTTATGAACGGACTCCTGGTCTCGACAATGTTTGAGATAACAATTTAAAGGTGCTTGTTCCGATCGCCTCGGGACCGCCCCTGATTTAACCGAAGTAGTATTAATTTTTGATATCATATAAAGGCCCGTATTTTCTCCGTATTATCGTCCTGAAATTCAGCTTCCAAATCCACTTCTTTGCAAAGATTAAACCAAAAAACTGTCGTTTTAGTGGTTAACAACCATCACTATTAGCACAGTAGCGAATGGTACTTGCAATGTACATTATCGCTGCGATTATCAAAGCCGCAGTTTTTTTTCCCACGATCTTGATGTACGTGTTGCCAGGTGCCGCTCTCATATCAAGTGGAGAACAAGATACACCTAACCTCGAGAACAGCCCCCACCTTTAAGCATAACATTTCTTTCTACACTATTCCATGCTAAACTTTATTTTTTTTTAAAGTTTGAAAGCCTACAGATTATTCATAATACTTGTTCGTATACTGAACCCCCTATGGTAATAGCTATGCTAGTGCAAGAAATTTAAAATATAATATTGGTTTGACCTCAAATAATTTCACATTTCTATCGAAATGATTAGAGAGAGATAGCATTCTGAAATCCATACCAACATTTATGTCAATTACAAAAGGTAGAGTTTGACCTGTCTTTGGGTTATAGCTTAATAGTTTACAGGCCGCCTTACGTATCGGCAAGCATCTTTGCAGTGTGGCAAAAGGTATCCTATCCTCGAGGAATACAACCTCCTGTGCAGCCTTGATGGATCTTCCTGGGCAACTAGCAACACATCCACCGCGCTGCTGAGTATGTCGCCCAGCATGGTGCAATGGCTCTCAAACAAACAAGCTGGACCAGTACTCAAGAGAGACCATAGAACCATTACTGGCTGCCTCCCGTCCCCCCTCCCTCTGAATTTCTACCACTGCTTTCAGGCATTGCACCTAAGCAGTGCTTCGGAGAAACATCACACACATAAACGGGTGAACAAGCTCTGTTGGGAGACAACAAGCACCTGTTGCATAATATTGTCAATGAATCCTCACCAACTTGGCAGACAAAACTGCGCTTCCGGCGTACCTTTCTGTCTGCACGCTGCTTCACTCGCCAGGTCTTCCATTCAACATCTTACAGACAACTAGGCCTTACGTTGAGTCAATAAAAACCCTACTTCAGGAAAGATTTTTTCTTCAAAGGTTAAACGTTATTTTTGCTTCAATGTTTGCTTTGGTTGTTTACAGAGATAACCAGGCTATCAGAAGATTTTTATTTGGTGTCTTTCGGGCTTTGGGTTCAGAAACTATGTCAATTTTGCGGAGAGACCTAAAAATTCAGTTTGGCCGATTTAGCCATACAATGCGGAGAGACTGACACCGACGTATACCATAACACATTATATCAAAGACAATTCACACATGCAATTTCAGATTGTATCGATTTTTTCTCGACAAAAACATATCAGTTTGAATAAAATGGTCTATTTTGTAACATAATTATAAGTAAAATAATCTTCAAAAATTAAATTACCATTGTTCAATCATAAAAGAGTCAGTTATTGAAAATCCTCCATATCCAATGTCTCAGTTCATGAACATAATGCTCAGAGATTTTTGTTTTACATCTCTAAGGTAATTATTTTGCACAAAATACAGTATACTCAGCGTCCCTAAATATTGCAAGAAGAACTAAAGCTGAAGTTTTCTGTAAATAATCGGAATTTAACCTTAAAATTCATTATCGCACTGCTGTTTTCAAGTAGAATACAAAACTTTCTATGGTTTCACTTTTGCTCCCAGTTTCGTTGTAGGTTAATACCATGAAATCTTGCTGAACCAAAGTAAACTTTGGTCTTACACCAGCTATCCTTGACTTTTCTGATTCCGGAAATTGAACTTTTTTTTTTTACTTAGCATTTTCTTTTGTAATCTCTGGGATATTATTTTTATAATCCTTCAATTACTCTCCCACCTTCTATTGTTCAACAATAATTTGGTGTTAAATGTTTTGTACTCAAATCACTGCTGAAGACCCATATTACTTTAAATGATAAGCGAATAAGCAAAAAAATCTTTGAAATTTAGGCTCACAATCGTGCCAACAAAAATGATTTTGAAGTGTCCTCACAAATTAGGCGTAACTTCTTTCTCCAAAGTCCAAATGACACCAAATAACGTTTTCTGAAAGCCTGTTTATCCTTCTTTATAACCAAAGCAAACATTGAGCAAAAAACAATTCTTAACTATTTTAATTATTTTTTATTCTGAATGTAGGGTTTTTTTTTGACTCCACTGTATACTCAGACCAGACCAATCACTATCACACCTATATGACAGCAACCTTCCACGAAAGGAATGGGTCACTTTGAACAGGATTCGCACAGGTTTGTCGGTGTTTTCAATTCATCACAGCAATATGGCTCCACCAACTTCAACACATTTAACTGCTGCCTCATACGCAAGAAGAAGTAGAAGTTTAAGGGCAATAAAGGTTCAAGGTCATCCTGGGGTACATTTTTAGAATGCTCCGATTCTTTTGAGAATTGTCCCAAATTCTTCATATAGTCCAAAGGACCAGGATATATAATACTTCACCACATTTCAACCATTCATTCACCATATTGGGGTAACGTAATTAAGTCAAAATGTACAAATGATATACATATCCTATGGGGGTCATTACACTTATACTAATTTACATACTTAAATGTCAAATGCAGAGCATATGCATTTTTTCTGTTATAGGATATGATCAGACAAACAATTTGAGACTGGTTTTGTCAAAATCGGAGCACTCTGAAAGAATTACCCCCAGGATGACCTTGAACCATTATGAGCCTATAATCCTGAAATTAATGACCGTAGATATGGCAAACTATACCTTTTTTTACCTCATGACCAGATGAATAAGTTGGTGTAGGTTTAAACTATTAGACCTGTTTTACTTCTGACCCCTGTACAGAACTGTGACAATTTAGCCGGCAATTTAGAAGTATAACAACACAAAAATTGTTTCTGTTGCAATTTTTTAGGTCAAAAAATACTTTGTTGCACTACACTGAAATCAATGTCCTCTTATAGACGTTGTGACATTTAATGTCCGCTTTTGGCAGTCAGCAATGGGCTATCCAGAAAAAAAAATGCCCCCCCCCCCCCCATAGAGGGCGCCGGAATTCAGACTTTTTGTCACTTTTGAAAGCTGGAATTCCAGAATTTAATGTCTATACGAGGTGGGAATTCCAGCCATTTTAGGTATAGAGGGTGACAGAATTCCAGTGTTTTTTTTACGATTTTCAGAGGTAAATTCCAGCAAAAATCAATATTTTCAACGCCCTCTATACCCCTAACCATATTCATCTAGGAATTCCATGTTTTTTTACATTGGTAGTTTAGGAATTCCTGGAATTTAGGGAAGGTAGTATCTGGAATTCCTTTTAATTTACGGAAGGTAGCGCCTGGAATTCCAGATAATTCATGGAAAGATAGCCAGGAATTCCAGATATTTTGTGAACAAAAATGTTTGCCCTCTATAGGGGGGGGGGCAATTTTTTTCTGGAATAGCCCAATAGGTCGAACTGGCAGACAATCAGTTTAGATCCCAAGGTTTTCAAACTATGTCAAATTCGGTGTGTGCAATTCAGTCAGTACTAGTCTCTAACCCGTAGAGACCAGTCGTTAATCAGCTTATAAAATTAAACAAACCTTGCAAACAGGTGTCTCAACGTCTATAAAAATCACAACTTTGTAATAAAAATTCCGGTGTAGAAGTAATTATATTCCGGCGTACTCACAGTCCGGCAACAACCATGACAAAAAAAATATTCGATTCACCTTAGCCTTTTGAATTGAGCAGATTGGCCATGGTAAACAAATTGAGGATTTTAAATCTCTTCCAAGGCGAGTGGAGTTGTGGCCATTTTGGCTGCTGAAAACCTTTTTTTGCCCAAGATGAATATTTAGGTAAGATTATGGACTTGCAAGTTTTCTACGCGTGAAGGCAATCGGATTTTTTAGGTTAGAATAGTCACTTATATATGCCGCAAAAAAATAGTGACAACTCCATTACTAGCACACACATACAGTCAATCAGGAGGTCATGCCAACATGCGTTATTTTCTTGTACACGAGAAAACAATACAATCGCTGTGACCTCAACAGCTGGTCGAAAGCACTCTGGAAAATGTCCCGATTTGAGGTCCACCGTCCAAAATACATAAATTCATTATAAAATCATGTATTATTGTTGCGGAATGTCAACTACATATCTAAGTTGGTCTAACATGACGTGAAAGGGTGTTTGGGGGTTAAAAACAACGAATTAAAAGCGACGAATTTTAAGTTTTGAAAAAGCGTGGTATCTGAAGTTATAGAAATCCCACAAAATTTTAAAGCATCCCAAATCATTAATTGAATTGTGTGCTACAAAAAAGTCTGTGTACGTGTTACTCTATCTCTTTTAAGAAAGCGAAGACCACGGAAAATGTATAACCTTACATTTACTAGCATCATGGAATTGAATTCCCATATGCTTATAACATGGGCCTGATTTCCATCGATTTGAACTGCAGACGTGTGCAGGGAATGTGGACAATAGCAAGGTCGTTTGCCTATTGTATTTGTGAAAGCCCATGTAAAATGACCCTGTCCGACAATTTTTAGTGTGAACAATAGTACTTGGGTGACCTGCCGACTAACAGTATAGTATTGCTTTGCCTCAAAATGAATTGTATTTGGATTATTTTTTCTGCCATTCAGGCTTACTTTTTTTGGTATTGGAAAATTGTTTTCCTTATATTGGATTCCCCTTTTGGGTAAATCAAGGAAGAGAAACCTTCACTTTTTTGTGTTTTGACAAAATAGGAAAACATCCTATATTGCCTTCATGTACAAAACTTGAAAGTCCGTTCTCCTACCAAATAAATAATTCTATATAGGACAAAATGCCTTCTGGATTCGTTTTTAGTATGCAAAATAGCCACCCCGGATAGCCACATTATGCAATTGTCGTGAAAATCTTATCATTTGCCCACATCCAGTTTAGGTGCCTATCTTTAATTTTAATCTTTAATTAAAACACAAAAGGTATGTTTTTAAAGTTGTGAACGACATTTTAAAAAGAATCAATTGAAATAACAGCCACATTTAGTGAATCTTCTTCTACGCATCACTCCTCTCATCTCCCTTCACTCTCCATCCTCTCACCCCTCTCTCTCTCTCTCTCCCTTTCTCTCTGTCGTTCCCCCTCTCTCCCTCTCTCTCTCTCTCTCTCCCTCTCTCTCTCTCTCCCTCTCTCTCTCTCCCTCTCTCCCTTTCTCTCATTACTTCTCCATTTCATAATTTCTCGATTTTAAAACTACAACTTACAGGCATGAATAATCTCTGTGAAGCACATGGTAGGTACATCTCCTTCCACTTATCATGATCCTTGCCAACCGGGAAGGCTGTTTGATACATCGTGAAAGAAAACCTTGTCTTGAATTCGGGTGGCCAATTATTTAACTACAAAGAAATACAAATGAAATATACAAGTGACCAAAAAGATCAATATTGTTATTTTGTCAGCTGTTGATTTAAA
The DNA here is from genome assembly GCA_023653785.1 of Ophioderma brevispina. Classification (NCBI taxonomy): domain Eukaryota; kingdom Metazoa; phylum Echinodermata; class Ophiuroidea; order Amphilepidida; family Ophiodermatidae; genus Ophioderma; species Ophioderma brevispina. The sequence goes on along the minus strand of JAMKCH010022739.1, from coordinate 40,081 downwards.
GCAATATTAGCACTTTTTGAAGAGCGCCCCCAATTTTTCAAAAAAATTGAGATTTTTACAGGGTTGCATTGGTAACTGGCTAGTAAACTATACCTGTGAATGGTTAAGCTCTACAATTGTCTATGTGTCGCAAACGAAGGAATTTTGTAACTAGAATAATTAATATCGGGATCCCGATAATAATTCAACGGCTGCTGGAAACGGCCTTCCAATATGAAATAGCCGGGAAATAGCGCCATGTACGTATCTATACGCTCATCTATTAGTTGTTTTATTGGTTCAGGCAAGTCAAGTTAGTTAGAGGTCATTTTCTTGAGGTGACACTATTTAGCATTAACTTAGCATTTCCAGCTCTGCCGTTAAGTACAATCTAGGATCCCAATTCTAATTACAAAAATCGCTCATTTTATGATAAATACGCATTTTTAGCATTCTCGTTCGTTTAAAAAAAATAAATAGTCGGATCTAATTCACGAAAGGATAGCTTGTCCAGAACCGGTTTTCAGGTTAATAGTTTATAATGTTGTGCTTTGTGCCGACAGATCGAAATTAATTAAATGGACATTTTCTGATCCACAGCCTCGTCCCCCCGACTTATCTCAAACAAGTTGAGGTTCTTATACCATCTGACCTGTTGGTGTAAGATTTGCATCCGTGCCAAATCTTACATGCATATTCGATCTACTTTGGAAGAAATTCACAGTTGTGATTTCTGTCCGTTTACGGAGAGAAAATACATAACACAGTGGCTATGGGGCAGCGTGATATAAGCATTTGCTCATAACATCCAAACGCACCGTCAAAATCAACTGAAATTTTGGAAATAACTTTTTTGTGGGATATCTAGTGAACTATAGACGAACATGAAGGTGCTAGGATCACGAAATACACCTTTAATTAGTCTTGTCTAATTGCACGAAATTAAATTTCATCATGAATTTCTTCATTCATAAATCACCGAAAGTTGTTTTAATATAAATCGTGTGGTATACATCCCAGATAAACAAAAATACAAGACCTTGTAAGACATTTGTCCCTGAAGTTGGTCCCTGAAATCAAGATGAAAAGAGACATAAGAATTGACTCTATTATTTTTTTTTCAGAAATGGCCGTGCGGTATAAGTACATCCCAGATTAAGCAAATATCAGACCTTGTAAGACATTTGTTCCTGTATTTGGTCCTCAGCAAATATATGAAAGTGCATTGGTGTTTGCGTGAACATTACGGCTGATTTAAGCATGTTCATTGCCTCTTCAACTCTGTCTCCACAGCAGACCAATGATACGTGTATCCTGCAATGACAAAAAATAGGTTTAGCATATAATGTATAGATTTATGGGAAAGTATGGTGATAAATCATACTGGAGTTTCCAGTAAACCCTTCAACATAGTACATAAATATTCATGAAGGCCTTGCACACATTGGTCAGAAAAGCCCATTTTTAACTTCATAACGTGTTCTTTAATGCGACCTTGGATTAAAACATTTTTGTCGCTGATGAAGCAAATATATAGAGTATTAGGCCTAAGTGTTGAAATTGTTGAGGGCACATGTGGTGCAGTTGTATCAGCGTTAGCATCAGAAGCATAAGGTTGTGGGTTCGAGTCTCGCTGTCGCCAATGTGTTGTGCACTTCGGCAATGCACTTTACCTCGCTTGCCTCTTTCCACCTAGGTGTATAAATGGGTACCAGCATATGTTGGGAATGGAAAACAGACTCTGTGTGGGAGGAGTGGACACCCCCACCCCCCCCCCACACACACACACACACACAGCAGTATGATGGAGTCTGACTCTGGCCCAAATGCCAAAGTCAGACAGATATAAACACTCCGTCTCCGGGCGCACCATTTACATTTTACTGCCTGACTGAAATTGGATATGGATCATGCAATTCATTATTTCGGATAAAAGTTGAAGTTTGCTAAAAATCATTTTATATACAACATACTGTACAATCACATGTTCAGCATTATTATACGTGCAACGCAGAGATTAAATTCTGGCGATACATTACAGTAGCGATACAGGCGATACATTACAGTAACTTTTGAACGTAATTTAGCATTTATAAGAAAAGCTCGTCGTATATCAAAATGTATTCTTCATATTTGGCAATGTATGTATGTTTCTAGCAAGTAGTTGAACATTGCGATAAATAAATTAATGGATGTGCTATATTAACAACATTCTTACACGACTTTTGAGATATTCTTCACAATGCTAACAGATAGCTCGCTCCGTCGTTTCGTATGCGGTACACCATGTTTTGTTGTCAGCTCTTCCTGAAGTTGTTCCACATCCTAATTGAAAAAAAAAAGAAAAACACGAAGAGGATCATGTAAAACAAAGTAGATCAAGTGGTCAGAAAGCACTTGCATTCTTCATAATTGTGGCCATTGAACTCTTCACACTATACCTCGCCGTTGGTGCATTAAAACTAATACATTGTCAACATTAAATAGTTTCCTTGCCTTGGTTTAAGGTTTAGTTAAATCTCTTGCAGAGCTCGTTTTTTAATTCAAAATTAATGTTTGCATGAGAAGATCCATTCCATACAAAACTTTTGATTAAGAACACTGATGTCCTGCCTCATGTAAGAATGTGTTTTTATATCAGTGCTACTCATAGTTTTCGTAAATAGGCTATCAAAGAGGCAGTCAAAATCGCCTTCGTGCAACTCGTATATCCCCTACGTCCCTAGAGGAAAATAACTAGCAACCTGAAGATCACGGCAAAAGAGAGGTAGCGGTATTTGCGTTGTTAGATCTAGAAGCGCTTTCCCCGTAAACACAAGACAGGGGACCGCTCCGTGATTTTTGAAAAGTGGCAAAATGGCATTTAGGGATTTAAGGGATATAAGTTCGAGAAGGTATGCGGTAGCGTTATCTCTCACAGGGGACTGTAAAAGTGTGTGCGCTTCCCGATAAAATTGTGATTTTATACACACAAGTACTTTAGGCATTGATAATCCATAAAATTGATGGAAGCACTCACCAACCCCCCCCCCCCCCTTAATGGACCCCAGAGTGGGTTTCAAGGTATACAAGGGTCAAAATTTTAAAATGTTCCGATTGTGTTGAAAACCACACCATGATAATTGTCTGGTTACAAGGATTCCAAAAAGGTATAGTTACACTATGGCTTATTAGTTTCGGAGTTGGGGTAAAAACTGTAAAAATAGTGAAAAGTCAATTCTTGGTGTGTACATGGGTTAAAAGATGCTTTGATTCGGGTAATATGCGGCGCAAATTGTTTCCCTAGCTTAAAGGATTGAAATAAGGAATAGTTTACCTTATGTTATACTTAGTTCTCACGTTATCCATCAAAATAGGTCACAGGTCAATAGAATCCAATAGTTGCTAATAGCTGTTGACTTTATTCGCCATTTTGGTTAATAACCAAACACTTAAGATAGTCAAAAACTATTTCTATATTTCATTCTATGAGCTGAACCAACAATTTGAACTACGTTTTACAAAAATTGGAGCAGCTTTTCATTTTTTTTTTTCATTTTTGAACCCTGATTACTGGTTGTTTATATACTGGTTGTTTCATAAAATTATCAAAATATCTACCTATCTATCTACGTATCTCAGCCATTTTCAGCCCACTGCAGGGCGAAGACCTCCTCAAGCTGGTGCCACCTGTCCTGTGCTGCTCTCATCCATGTCATGCCTACAAAACTCACAATGTCATCTCTCCATCTTGTTTTCTGCCTACCCCTACTTCGTGACCCTGTCATTGGCCGCCATTCTGTGCAACGTTTTGTCCATCTATTATCATTTGATCGTGCTATGTGTCCTGCCCATCTCCATTTTTATATTTTTGATATGTTTAAATGTCTTGAACTTTGGTCTGCTCTCTTATCCATCTGCACGTCTTCCTATCTCTTTTGGTGATACCTAGCATACATCTTTCCATACTTCTTTGTGTGGTTTTGAGTTTCTGCTTCATGTTTTTAGTGACAGCCCATGTCTCTGCTCCATAACTCATTGCCAGTATGATGCATTGTTTACACACCTTGCGTTTCAGACATTATTGGCAAGTTGGCCACTTACTCTTCATGATGTTATTCAACTTGACAAATGCACACCATCCAGCTTGAATTATTCGCTTTACTTCTTCCAGATGGCTGTATTCCATTTTCACTAGTTGCCCTATGTATATATATATTTGTCAGTTGTTGTGATTGTATCATAATTGACTCTTTTAGTTGTAGCATAACTGTTGAACGTAACTTTTGTTTTATTCATGATGATCTTTAGCCTTACTTTGTTGCTTTCACTGTTAAGTTCGTTGAGCATTTGTTCCAGTTCTTTGGCATTGTCTGTAAATAGGACGATATCATCTGCGAAACGCAGATGATTTAGGAGTTCTCCATTGATATAGTTGGGTCATTTGGGGCAATTCTGTGACCGTGGAGAGCAGAGCATCATTTCTCAGTGGATTTGTCTTCTACGAAGGTTAATGAACAAATTTAGCGGGGGTGCCCCTCGAGAAAGTGTGGGCGGAATCCAGGAGGGGGAAAATTCATAATACAGCGGTCAAAAATGAAAAATGCTTGGATTGCTTTAAAAAGGGAACCAAAGTGTTTTTCTTGTTACAAGGATTGAAAAAAAGGTATAGTTTGTACTACCTACAAGGTATGGTTACCGAGGTATAAGACAAAATTTGTTAAATGTCAAAGGTCATCACCAAAGGTTAAATCTTTAATATTTGCACCGATTTCTTTAAAAATGGTCTTAAATTGTTAACCTTTTCTTTGCAACAAAAGTAGTTGACACTCTCATTTGTATTTGTTTATCGAGATAAATGACAAACAAGGTCAACCCCATTGACCTCTATTGATCTCCGAATTTTAAAAAAATTGTTAGGCGGTGCAAAATGTTTTTTGCACCGCCTAACAAAGTAACCATAAGTTGTAAGTAGTACAAACTATACCTTCTTTTAATCATTGTAACAAGGTGAACACTTTGGTTACTTTTTTTTACAGCAATCCAAGCATTTTTCATTTTGACTCCTGTATTATGAATTTCCCCCCTCCTGGATTCCGCCCACACTTTCACGAGGGGCACCCCCGCTAAATTTGTTCAATAACCTTCAGCATGTTCAGAGAAGACAAATCCACTGAGAAATGATGCTCTGCTCTCCACGGTCACGGAATTGCTCCAAATGACCCAACTAATACCTTCCGGGGCTGCATTGAAGAGATTTAGTGATATTGTATCACCCTGTCTCATTCCTCTCTCTACATTTATTTTGTCACTTTTCACGTGGAGTCTTATAGATAAGAGCTTCAAGTACAGCTGGGATTTCGATGCTATCGAATGCCTTCTCATAATCGATAAAGGCTAAACACAGAGGCTGCAGCTGCTTGTATTCTCCATGTTTTTGGATAGTCTGGTTCATAACATGTAGATGGTCAGTTGTTGAGAAACCACTTCTGAAGCCAGCTTGTTCCCGCGGTTGGTTGAAATCTAGGATTGTTGTAATGCGATTAGTTAAGACCTTGGTGAAAAGCTTATATACGTGTGACAGGAGGCGGGTGGTTGTATAGTTTTTTTAGGTCTGTAATATCTCCTTTCTTGTGCAGCAGAATAATGATGGCATTATTCCAACTAACTGGAATCTCCTGCAATCTGATACACTGGGTGAAAAGATGTGCTAGTTCTTTACATATTGGGTCCTCCTTCTTTGAGGAACTCAACCAATACTTCATCTGCACCTGGTGCCTTTCCTCTTTTCATTTCTTTCAGTGCTTTCCTGATTTCATCGCTTGGTATGTCTTGAATATCGTCTTCTTCATATTTATTTATCTCTAGGTATGGAAGGTTTTCCTTGCTAGAGTACAGATCCTGGTAGAATTCTTCTACCCTATGGATGATCTCTTCTCTGTCGTTGATGATTTGTCCATCACTAGACTTGAGCGCTACTTCCTGCGATTTCCCTTGAATAAGGCTTCTCTTTGTTGCCTTGAGACTTCTGTTTTCTTGTATAGCTTGTTCAATCTTGGTCATTTTCTGATTTCTTCTTTCATTCTTTTCCGGATAGTCTTACATGTTTCTCCATACTCCACCTTCTGTATGCCACCTTCTTGCTTCATGTTTCTTTTCCCTGCTGCCGATTTAGTGACTGAATTCACTATTTCCTCACAATATGAATTCACATCTTGGTCTTCCAGTTCATCTTTAGTATCTGTAATTGATTTTATATTTCTGTCTGGTACTCCTCTGCCTTTTGTTGGAGATTATCAAGATCTACCCGTGGCTTTCTCTTCTTCATTAACCTTGCTCTTTCCAATCTCATGTTGATCTTGACCTTTGCCCTTACAAGACGATGGTAACTTCCATTATTAAATCGGGCAAAAACTGTTACATCTTTTACTATTATACTCTGCTTGCTTGCCAGTACAAAGTCTATTTCATTTATGGTATTTCCATTTGGACTTTTCCAGGTCCATTTTCGCTTCGGATTCTTTTTGAAGAAGGTATTCATGATTTTAAAGTTCCTACTTTCAGCAAATTCTATCAACTTTTCAAATCACCCCCTTCATTTCTGTTTCCTACTCCAAAGTTTCCCATTGTTCGTTCATGGTCATGTGACTTGGACCCCACTTTGGCATTGAAGTCCCCCATGATGATAGTGTGATGTGTCTTTTCCTGATTGAAGAGGTCATTTACTTATTTACTTCTTCGTATATTTCCTCAACCTCTTCATCGGAGGAGCTTGTTGTCGGTGCATACACCTGTACAATAATATTTAACTAAATAATAATATTTACCTAAAACCCTTCCAATCAACTTTGATGGCACACCTAACCCAGGAATATCGTCACTTTTTTTTCAAAAAATTACTGCAAAGGATCCCAACAATAACGTGGATATGGCACGCTAGGACATAAAACGGCGAGTTTGTAAAAACCACGGCGAATTTGAAACAACCACGGCTATTTTGTAAAAACGCACAGCGAGTTAAAAAAAACACGCACACGGCTAAGGGTGTTCCCAACGCTCCGTCAGTTGGTGGAAAAGGCAGAAACGCAGAATGAGCAGAAAAGCAGAATGGAAAAGGCAGAAACGCAGAATGAGCAGAAAAGCAGAAAACATTTGAGTGCAAGAATTACATTTTCACATACCTTATCGGAGATTGCTTGCTTGTCAAGAACATATCCATTATAGTAAACTCCTACTAATAAAATAGCAATTATGAACCAAAATCGCTTTTTTAACAAGCAACCTTTTGGGGGGCTTCAAATAATTATTTGGACTTAACGGAAATTCACTGACAGAAAGAAAAAAGACGACTACTATCATACATCGTGTTTATGCATTCTAGCATGTCAGACCTTGAATAAAGCAGGTTGTTAATGGGTTTTTATATTGTTTCTGGTTCAGTTGTATGCAATAATATGCAGTGCGCCCTTGTTAAAAAGCTGTAAAATTAACACCACAATAATGTGTCCACACAGTCGTGTCCACTCTTGGATGGGCACGAGTGATGAGCAAAAAATACGATCCTTTCGTTGTCAATTTGCCATCAGCGTCAGTACCGACGCTTATGCAAATCATATCTTCCCTAGACAATAAAAACTTGGAATAAGTTACCAGAATCCATTGTAAATACTACAAAGTCAGAGCCGTTCAAATCTGCCCTCGAAAACTGGATCGCATGTAGCTGACCACACTCATCACAAACCTCCAGTTAAAATTCCCATGAGTAATATTCTCGGAGGATATCAACCAAGTACCAAGTCAAAAGATTCTACTTAGTTCCAACCTCAGTTGATCCTCATCTACCACAATGAGGTCTTCAAAAGTATACTGCGTATTGAAAAGAAAGCCACCTAGGCAAACGCCTTAATTAACGCCAGTTTAATTTTACAACCTGTAGTTGACTTCAGCACTAGCACTTTTCACAATTTCTTCATTGTGAATTTCTCAATTGGAAAATACAATATATTTTACCGTAAAAATAACTTACCCCAAAACATATAATTTTAAAAGACATGAGGAGATTTCCAGAAAGACGCGCCCCCCATTTTTTTCGAACCCGGGGTTTTTTTGCAATTTGGAATGCTTTCCAATTTATTAGATCCCACCTGAAGTGAATAGCCGAATACTGCCGTCTTTATTAATATATGATGATTTTTACTTTCTGTCGTGCACGTGCACGACAGAAAGTCCAAGCACGGTGTTCTATGGGGACAATTACGAACGATAGTCAGGCAAGTTCAAAACAAGGTTTGGCCGTGTTCTTTTGTCCTTTTTTGTCCAAATAACCTTGGACTTTTTTTCTTGGTAGGTGTTCTACATCGATCCTGTGTCAAATTTTAGAGAAATCGATATCCTAAAAAAATCTCCTCAGGTCACTTAACGAGGCTACCTTAGAGTCATTAATAAGAGGTCAAAGACATCCAGGTAATTTGTAGGCAAATGTTTAGGTTGTCGAAAACTGTAATCAACAAATGTTTCTATTAAATGATATCACAGACTCGGATCATTGATATTAGAACCAAACACACATTGTCACAGACCGGTCAAACAGGAGATAGTGCTGTGGGAATCAACTCCAGGGTGTAAATTTTTCTTGTGTTGGTTAGCGCCCATGTCCGTCTTCTTCTGAATAAAATCATTCAGAGATGATTGGTTTGGTTTTATTATAAAACAGTTCTATTTTACCGTGAGGGGCACTGATTTGGGTGTAATCATTTACAGGTGAGGTTAATGTATAAAGCTTTAAAGTCTGGACTCAGAGATTTCGAGATATTATTTTTTGTTTGTAATAATGAAAAATAGTCAACTAGAACTAAAGATAGTAACCTAGAATGTACAATTCCGAAATTTAAGATAATCGGATATTTCGTTTTGATGCAGTAAACACTTATGTGTAGTATTACGTCCCATAGGATACTGTGTATAACAAAATCCGGAATTTTATAACAAAGTGGTGATTTTCTATATGAAGGAATTCGATTTAAGCTTAGCAATTTCACACAGTGATTAATATATGGACAAGCATTATGTACATGCAAAAAACACGATTTTTTTGGAAATTGAGGGCGCCCTCCTCAGGAAATCTCTGAGTCGGCCTTTGAAGCTTTACAACCATGCAAAAATATCAATTTTAAAAAATCTTGAGGGCGCACTATTTTTTCAAATATGCCAAATTATATTTTAAATTTACGAAACATGGCCTATTGGAGCCACCAAAAGATTGAAAAAGGGCCCAAATTTTCAGAATCGTATTCAGAAAATCTTTAATAACAACATATGAACCCTTTACCAAAATCAAAGCAATTTAAAAATATAGTCTTTGGGGTAAGTTTTATGCAGTGATCAAAATATGGAAAGGGTCGAAATGTTTCAAACGTATACCAGCATATTCATCACCAAATATTAAAGGTATAGTTTGACAAATCTAAAGTTTGTAGTTCAATTGTTATGAAGCAAAATAACTTCAACAAAATAGGAGTAAAATTTGAGAAATTATGGTGTGTCCTTGGTGTAAGATTTGGATGAAAGAAATCAGCCAAGCCTATACGGAATAAAGCCTATTAACCCTATTCATTCCCCTAAACATGTCTATATTGATTATTTCGTGCAGAAATTATATGAAGGAGTTTGTTTGAAATAAAAGAGTGTTAAATTGCTCGTCTATTTGCAACATCTATGACTTTTGTTGCATAACTATAATACAAAATATGAATATGGTCAAGGCCCTATTGAAGCTACGGTAAGTCTCATATTGAACTATCAACAAAGAATCTATATAAATCGTCTTATCTAATATGACCACATGAGCAGTTTGCAACAAAATCAGACCATTCTGTAGATTTTACTCCAGGATGAATTTTAACTGTTATGTGTCTTTTGTACTAAAACTATAGGGCAAACTATACCTTTTTTTAAACGCTGGGAGTAGCCTGATAAATTGGTATATCTTTCTATAATTTTAACAATTGCACTTGTTTACCCTGCAGCACAAACTTTTCCTTCTTATTTTGACTTCTTTCACTATACTTTTAAGGAGTCCTCTTTCCTCAGGCAATAATTTGCAAGTATTTTAAATATAATCAGAGGAACTTACAATGTTGACCTCTGTACAAATTGAGATTTACCTTTTTTACCATTTTAGTCCTTTTGATCCTATAACACCAAAACCAATGGTCGTAAGTGGTACAAATATATGTTTTTGGAATCCTACACGGACAATATGGAAGAATGTTCAACATTGCGGAGTATTTTAAAAGTTTGACCACTGTGTAACCTTAAATTGGCCCTATTGAAAAAGTGACACAACAATTTAAGACTACTAACTGCCTAACTACCTTGCATTGATATAGAGTGTCCATACTAACTGGCCATGCGTTTTGAACTGGGTCAGTAAATAGGTGGAGTTGTGACATGTGCGCGATATTTTTGTGTCATAAAAGAGATTTTTAAAATAATTTTTCAAGTCATGTAGTTAAAATTAGTATTAAATTAAAACATGCATGCACGGCAACAAGATGCAAGTGATAAGTGTTTAAAAATATTAATCATGCTGCACTAATTGCTTTTTAATTACAAAAAAAAATGTATGTGAAGGATGAGCAGGCACAGGATTGAGCAGGCGCAGCATTTCATGAAAATTGACCCCACAGGGGTCATGTGCTGACAAATTTCATCTCTTCTAGAGAGATTCTAAAAATTCTAAAATCTTACAACCTCATACTATAAATCAGAAAACTTTATTATCAAATGTTTAATTGTTGTTTTAGGCTCATAACTGGCCCACCCCGAAACACATGGCCAACTACCAACGGTGCGAAACCTTAGATGTAGGCGGGCATGAACGAACTCCTTACATAAGGATCCTATGATATTCTGTTGTTTGGGGCTGAAAGAAGCCTTTTTGTGGGCCGCCAGCATAGTGGCAGGACCTTTGTTTTATTTTTGTTTTTGTCTTATTTAGCCTATGATGTAAACCATTCAGTGTTCAGATACTGCTTTCCAATATGATGCCCAGGGATTCAGGACCACTTAGCAATCTGTTGTGTGTGTGTGTGTGGTGTGTGTGTGTGTGTGTGTGTGTGTGTGTGTGTGTGTGTGTGTGTGGATGTGTATGTGTACAAAAATGCTTTTTTAATGCACCTCATTTGAAAAGTTGAAGTTCAATTGGAACCAAACTCCTCGTGTCATAGTTGCAACATGGAATCCCTCATAGGTTGATGAGGTCAAAGGTCACGTGTCAAGGTCAACGGTCATGTGAGGTCGAGTTGAAATAGGCTGGCGGCCCGCAGCTTATATTCTTTGAATATAGCGAGCACGCAAGCCCGAGAACCGCGAAATTCTAGTTCTACAGACTGTCCCAATAAAAACTATACAATCAAACTAAAATTATAAAATATAAAATGGTCTTTCTTTAAGATATTTTGACTTTATTTGTTAGACAAGTTCCTAAGCTAAATCCTCGTTTTTATTCCATCCAATTTGATGCACCCTAACTGGAGATATTGTCAATTAAACACAAAGGACAAAATACCACTTGGGGCCAGTTTCGCTTGAAGGTTCAAGCCAGTTTCGCTTGAAGGTTCAAGAAACTAAAGGTATAAGCTTCAAGAAACTAAAGGTATAAGCTTCAAGAAACTAAAGGTATAAGCTTCAAGAAACTAAAGGTATAAGGTATCTAGCATCATTGTGGAATTAAACCGTTTCAAACAAAAGAATATTATACAGATCAGAATGAATGTATCATGCTAATCAATATATTATTTTTCAAACAGTTTTTTGGTGAAATGGGGGCTCACTCTCAGGCGACAATAATCATGAAATTCATGTAAATTTTGGGAAATTTACTGCTGAAATTAATGGAAAAGCCACAAGTCTCTGTTGGAGGACAAATGTGCGGACAACGCTTTAATGTGGAGGGCCAATTTACCCTACCCCTATTCTCCACTGCCTTCAAGATGACAGAAAGGAGGAACATAATGAAGAAACCCGTGTTGAACAAAAAACAAAGGAAAGGATCGTTGGTGTTCAAAGGTCTCAGTTTACTTTCATCGCGGGTGTTTTATGGTTCTACCTTCTCCTGAAACCTGTAGTAAGGCGCCGGCAACAAGACTGTTTGGAATTGAATTTTCTAATGCTACGTATATTTTATTGGAAATTATGACATTATAAAGTTTTAAATTATATTATATCACAATAAGCAGCACTTTATACCGATTTTTTATTTTAATTTTCAATAAAGAATGTCTTGAAGTTTATTTTCAATGACATCTGTGTTGATATCGGAATAGCCGAAACTGGCCCAACAGGTTTTTCAAGTGTCTCAGACAATTGGCCATGACTCCTGAATCAGACCCCCAAATTACACCAACTAAAGTTGAAACACCTCTGAAAAAGAATCAGTTAACGTCCAGTTGAGATGAACTTAAGTTTTTGGCAAAAAATAATCTTTGATTGTATAGTTTTTTGGGGGACAGTCTGTATTTGACTCAACATATAGTCCGGGGGGCACTTTATTCAAAGGTGGTTATGATGCGTGAACATGGACTTACAAAATACACCATAAACAAGTATTTCCACCGAATAAAAAACATACCTTAAACAAGTTTTTTTTCTACCCAAATGTATTTTTGTCAGTTTATATTTAGTCAAATATAGCGTAACAGGCGGGGGGGGGCAGGGGAAGGTTGCCTCCCCAGAGAGCTTTGACCGGGAAAAAAGCTTGAAGATGATGCTGAATCAGTTCTTTTTTACCTGCTCCTTGGAAAATTTTCACCTCCAACGGGGAAAATCTGCACCAAAACCGGGAATTCCCCCCCCCCCGACTAGTGACCCCTGTTACACCCCTGCAAACAGAATTCACCATTTTATCTTTAGAGATTGAAATATTTCCTATACTGAGTATCAAAAATGCCTTCACTACGCCAAAGAATCAAGTTCCGTGTCTTTTTTTAAATGTGTGAGTTCCCCATGAGAGAGTGTCGTAGCTACCATGAAAACATACAGAACACAATAGGTAGAACACTACATCACCAGGACTCGCCAGTTCGCGACACCCGAATTGCTTTCGCACCGTGCCCCTGGGATAGTAAAACTTAACAAAATAAATGAGTGATTTACAAATATGCAGTCGGAGTGGCATGTCAGCACTTGTACGTACTCTGATGATTTTTGATAGGATTATCGATACTACCCATTTGAAACATCCTCACTTATTTTCGACAGTTTCGACAGTACCCTGACGAAATCCATCATCTGATTGGTCCATGCGTTTATTACAATGCATGGCCTCTCAGAAAGAGAATTGATCAACGGTGCAGTCGTTGAAACTTTCCTGAAGTGGACAAGAACGATGGAAGCAAAGCCCTCCAAATGCAAAAGTCTGGCCATGAAGAAATCTCAGATTGTCAGAACAAATGGAAGGACCTCAAAACCCTATGCACCATACGACCCTCAGCTTCATATAGGTAGAAAGGAGATTCCATTCATCATTAATCATCAATTAGATTCCTAGGGCAAGGTATATTTCAGGATCTTAGTGATAGGCAAGTTCGATAGTAATAATAATAATAAATACTATCAGATAATCATAAAAAACTGCATTTATATGGCGCTCAACAGACCAACACAGAGCCTTACAACAATACTAAAGCTACGAAAAAATACAACATAATAAGGAAAACTAACAAATCCAAATTTAACCAAATTATAAACTTCGGCAGGAATTAAGTATGTTTTCAGGAGCCGTTTAAAGACCCTGGTGCAAGTGCCTCTCTAATAGTAACACTGGCGGGACCCAGGGGTGGTGTTTGGGCGCGCGACCCCGTATTTGGCCAAATTCTTGTCAAATCAGCAAAGTTTTTACCATTACTACCTTCCAGCACTCCCGGTAATTGGCATTTTCAGGGCGTGATCCGCCTTTTAACAGGAAGCTGGTTACCTCACGGCCTGGGGACCAATGATCGGGTCGCCAATATCTATTGCTTGGTACGAGGGATAACAAGCCGGTACACATTCAGAAGAAGACCGTAGCCTTCGTCTTGTACCATCGGGATGACTACCAACACAATATTACAATTAAGACGCATCAGTAAGGATGGCGGAGCCTGTCGTGATAAGACTTATACACGTAAGAAGGATTTGATCGACTACCGTTCCTTAACACTTAAGTGACCAGGGGGGGGGGGGTTCTAGGGGACCCTCAAAATTTTGTTTTGCGTGCGCTTTACGCGTGGGATTTTGCGCCGAAATTTTTTGTAATTGTCGAACTTTAAATGCGCTTCTTTTGATACCCAAAAATTAAAATCGGCAAAGCCGTGAATGGAGTTAATTAGGAGGGTCCCATGGACCCCCCCCCCTGGGAACATACGGAAGTCATTGAGACTATAACACAAGTAAAGAAACCAAAGTATTTTTTGGTGGCTAGATATATGTTCACACATCATGAAGTAAACATTAATAGTATATTAAATAATTAACCCTTTAGGTGCTGAAACAAACAATTTCAATGATCCGTTGATAAACCGTATGTACAAAGGTCTATGGGAAAATGACGGTTATTTTGCAACACCCGTTAAAAATACAGATTCCTAAAAACTGCAAGTTTTTTGTTAAATATATGTATAATTTTTTTTTTTTTAATTTTATTAATAACATAAAATAAGTTCTAAAAGTGTTGATGTAAGCAAAGGGCTCATTTGAATTTTTCCGTCTTTTTGCCATTTTGCGCGTATTTTGACAACAATGTTTTTGCACCTAATTGCAGCCCAAAACAACAAATTTCATTTTTATGGCTGATTGGGGTTTGTCTTATGACCCTTCAGCATGTGTATAAATTCTTGCAAAAGTTACGATCGGGAAAGTGGTTCCTTGGGGGGGTCCATGGGAACCCCCCCCCCCCTTGCGGCACCACGGGAGTGAAAACCCCTTGGTCACTGAATTACTGGCAACAAATGAAGAATGATCAAAAGTTTTGAAGAGTTGAGAAATGGTGGTCCATGAACCACATGCGAAACAAACATTCACGCAACTTTATTTTGCAAAACGCTGGAGCATTTAGTGGCACCCATATCGTATGAATTGCGGGACAAGACCAAAGATCGTTACAGATGGATGCAAGAATCAAAAGTGATAAACATACGTATAGCCATAATAACGAATATGGTATTTACACTCTTACAGATAGCTCCGAGGTTGGACCTACTAGTTATTGGTGGAATCAAACATAACCCAATGTTCTTTTACACACACAGATGGCGGAACAGAGGTATCACCCAGATTTAACCGTGATTGAAGGCAGCTTTTCTAAACTAGGGCGTAGCAAGACCAATTAAAATCGTGTGTTTGTTTTTCTTGATCATCTGCAGCAGTTATTGACTCCAGGTGTTATATAAATATACAGAAAACTTGAAAGTTTATGAAGAGCATGCTCACAAATTCACCGGGAATATTTGGTTAAACTCACAGAAAAGCCGCAGTAGATTCATCAGCATCGAGTGAAAGTTAACATCATGAGTCCTAATCATGTCACCGAATGGGTCTGAGTATACATTATATGAAACCTTGCGGGCTTACATGAGCACCTAAAAAGGAACAGAGAGTAGTGAAAATATGCTGCTTGGACATTTCATGGTTAACAATCACCTCGGGTACTTTCTGTTCAGTGAGATATGATCCCTGAACAGGGCAGCAGGACTAGTGTCCTGTGATACCAAAACTGGTTTCACGCATAATATCAAAATACATGGTCAATGGTATCGAAGACAGCCCTCAAGTCAAGCAAACTAGCAAGGACAGCCTTTTTATCATCCAAGGTCTTGAAGGCTTGGTCTGGTCTCAGTTAGACGTAGAATGGTGAGCTTTGTATTGCAGATTCGCAATGTGCGTTCACAAATAATGATCGTCAACATGCTCTATTACCAACGTGATGCTGCCATCTCAATCAATTTGGCAAGGAATGTGATATTGGCAACTGGCCTATAGATCTTAAGTACATCATGCTCCAAGGATATCTTCTTAAGTACAGGGATAATGATAGAATGCTTCAATAGTGTGATGAAATATGCCTGTCAAAAAAGTGACTTTTATCTATATGGTGATGATAAAATAGACATTTCAAGTTCTGTATGAGCCAGAGGGTAATGTGAACATAGTACAAAGCTTTGTGGGACATTTGGCCAATTATTTCAGCAACTTCAGATCAGGGGGGAGGGGGGAGAGTCCTTTAAAACTGGCCATATAGCACTTGCACATCCTATCAAGACCTATGTTAGGCATGTTAGGCACGATTTGGTGATTGAGTCTTGAGCCCAAATGCAAGATCTCCTTGATAGCTGACAATGTTGTAAGTACATCTCCAATACTGTCAATGCCACTAAGGACGGGGACGTACAACTGGAGACACGAGCGCTCCGTGATAGAGTACTTGCCATCTTAAGAGCAAGACATCCAGCAGCAGAGAATGATGCAAGTAGAGAACTAGGCATTGCATTAACAGAAGGTTAGAAAGAAGACAGCAATGCAGCTGGCTGGGGACCAATGCAAAGCAGATATCAGAAAACTGTGAGATTGCAAGGTGATGGGAGGAACGATAAATGTTCAAAAACTCTGTTACCCCTGAAATAGTCACAACTTCAAGAAGACCAGCCATCACAGTTTATTCACCAACAGAAGAAAGAGAGGGCATAATCATTGACCTTACGCGTATTACGGTACCTGCTGAGGAGAACTGTTCACAAACCTACATCAGAAAAAGACGACGAAAAAGTATATACGAAGGAATGACAGGACAAGGAAGCCTGGATTGAATTGAAAGGGATGCGGAGGTGCATCAAGAGGATTCACAACCGTTACACTCCGATCCTGCGTCCAAGTTTTTGGCCTAACTTGGAAACGAGGTCAATAAGGACACTGGATTTGTGGGCCCCCCAACCCCAAGAGGACAGTACCAAGAGCAACCCACTTATTCCGCCAGTTATTAGTATAGATGGAGACTAAAGAAGACAAGCCCCCAAGTAGCATCTATATCCCAAAATCCCCTCTAAAACCCACTTTACCCACTTCAAAATTTGGGGAAAATCCTCCATGTCAGGCCACGGTAGTGGATTTCATCGCGGCCATCCAACCAGCCGTAACAGGCCGAAAGCTTTCAGCAATACCACAACTCTTAAGTCTAGCGGCCACTTTCAGGTAAATACTAAGGAAGCGGTACGCTCTGGACATGCCGTGGCCCGGCTAGGTGACTTTTCACGTGGCAGGGCTACGACATGTAAACAGCGTAGTTTGACCAAAAGCTACCGGTAATCTACTCCAGAACTAGAAATCACTAAGTTACCTTTTCAAGTGGCAGGGCCACGGCAGCAAAATTTATCCGGGCCACAACCGAAAGACGGGCCGGAGACTACCCGTAGGGTCCGCAAGAAAATGTTGGCCCATGTTCGGTTTCCGGGAAACCTATGTAGGATAAGGTGTTGAAGGGTTAATATCTAATGTTTTCGAGAGTGCGTATCATGCCCGGTTTCTGACAGCAAACTCGCACAAGTCAGTTGAGGTTAAGTACCAGTTACACGCATGTAGGGGCGATTTCCGGCTAAAGATCAAGGAAGCCGACCGCTCTGGGTTTTTTTCACCTTTAACTATGGCTGTTGGATCTAGGGCCAATTTCCCGCTAAAGACCGAGGCAGTGGTCCGCTCTGGAAAGTCATTTTTTTTCAAAAGTGGACTTAGTCAATTTTTCGAAACCGGACCTTTTTCCATTTTTCAAATGTAGATATTTTGTCAAATCTTAAAAATTGGATTTTAGTGAAAGGCTGGTCGCATCTGAATTTCACCGGAAGTAGTCACTTTGAAAGAAATTTTGGACGGTGAAAGGAACCGTTTCCATCATGTGACCGACCGGGTTCCATCACGTGACCGGTACTTTGATTCCAAGGTATAAAATTATAAAAATGCAATCAGTTTTCAGGTAAGTATCAGATGGCTCAGTGGATAGGACGATGGACCGAAGACCAGACGCTACGCCAACCCGCTAGGATTCCGGATTTCCAGGTTCGAGTCCCACTCAAGGTAAAGTCAATTTTTGTTCTTTTTCTTTTTCGCATACCTTTTCTCACGTGATAACGTCAGGTGATACGCACATGACACGTGATGATACGTGGCGGGAAACTGCTAGGCACGTGATGATTCGTGGCGGGAAACTGCTAGGGTATAAAAGGAGCGATCGCCAGGGATCTGTATCAGTCTAGCAATGGACATCATGATATCAAGTTCGGAGTCCGCCACCGAGGAACAGCTTGCCTCGGTGGTATTTGGAAAGAAGAGAGAGATGAAAAAGCCTAAAAATAAACCTAAGAAGCCGCGGGTGGATATCGGGGAGAGTAACGGCAGCAAAGACAGCCGACCGCGCAAGGGAATACTGCCCGACCTGAGGCGGGTTAGGGCAGCAAAGCGCGCAGCAGACTCCGGCGCATCAACTTCATCAGCGGAGCCGGCGCTCTTCCCCCGACCTGCTGTGCCAAAACCCAAGCCAAAGAAGGCTAAAGGAGCCGGGGGAAGGGCCCGGTAGCATCAAGCTCATCTGGCAAGGCTATCAGGCCAAGGTCGGAGCAACTCCGCGTTATCATCCCCAGGATAGTCGTGTCCGATGACATGGTGCGACCCGTTGATGAACTGCGCTTGACGCGGACCCAACGCTGGCACCGACTTTAGCCACCTCTAACATTGAGAGCCTGGTTAGGTCAGAAGGATTTTTATCTGATGATCCGCGCAAGCCAGCCCACCACGACAGGGGGTGCCGAGTTCATAGACGGGCAGAAAAGACCGAAGCGAGGACAGATTACTGATGATGGACCCTTCTAGGACGATCTCGATGGAACGCCACAATTGACCCCGGTGCGACGACACGTTCCGCGGTACACTGCAAGAGTGGACCTACCTTTGACGCTGACCAACAGACCGCGTCCCCTGGACTATTTGCGGAGTTTTCTCTCTTAATCTCTTCCAGGAAATCGCCCCCGACTGGACAAACTCCGGTTGAGAGAGAGAAAAGAGGGTGAGAAAGATGAAATCGGGCCGCCGAAATCCGCGAGTGGTTTGGTATCCATCTGCTGATGGTGATGGGTCTTAATTCGATGGCGACGCCAAGGATTATTGGTCAACCCATCCGAGTTTACGAAAACCCGATGATTTGCAAGCGATGGGTAAAACGCGTTTTTTCCTGTCTGGTAGCATCTCTTGTGCGAACTCGACTACAATTACGACAAAGAGAGGGATTGCAGAAACCCAGGAAGAAAGGAAAGAGGAAAAAGGCATAAGTTCAATTACATCCGAAAGCATCCGCTGGATAGAGTCCAGTCCCCCTGGGACACGTTCAGCGGAATTGCCAGAAGAAATATAACTGCAATCAGCAAGTAGTATCTCACCATGAAGGAATGGTGCCGTACACGGGGCATTACGGTTGGTGACGAACCATCGAATGCCGGCCAAGCCTACCAGCCAGGGCTTCAGAATGTACCCATTATGCGAATGGGGACCATGATACATGTGCATACTGCTTATGCACCTTCAAACACACGGCGGAAAGTCGTGGATATCGTGCTCGAGGTGACATCGGTCCACCCAACAAGTTACATCAAATTTACTGCGACAAGTTGTACGGATCCTATCTTTTAGCCCAGGAACTGTTTTGTAGCGCAATACCTATCTAACGGGGGCCGTTAAAGAGATTCCGGGACAGCCGATTGACTTCTCAAAAGATAGGCGCAAAACCCCCGAGCCGATGCTCATCAAGAACCTGGAAAAGACCCGCGTGGTATTTTTTATGTTCGACAAAATGGGCCGCCAAAAGCGTTCACGTGTGGAAAGAACATCAAGTGTCCCACTAATTTCAACTGCGCATAACGGGTACCGTGATGCCAATGATCCCGAGCAGATCAGCCGGCGATTTCGGCTCACCAAGGCTCTAAGAAAGAGGAGCACATTATCGCCGCTCCCCCGTAATTGTTAAAAAGTGCAGGAGCGGCGGACCAAAGATGATCAGTTACGTGCATTACAACTCCTGCTGGAGAAAGAGGAAAGAGTCAGCACTGGTGGGGAAGCAGGTGCTCGTACTTCTTGGTCGATATCAGACGGGTCAATGCCTGGATTGTTACAATCGTGTCACAAATGCGGCGGCAAACCCGGTTGCTGATCCCCCCTTTTTGCTTTTTTCCCCTTTTCTTTTTTTTTTTTTTCTGTAGAATTGTTCGCCATCGAGGTCTATCCTCAAAATGGGTCCGAGGAATCATTGCGGTTTCGGCCGGCGGCCAGTTCCCCCAGATCGACCTGTTGTGTAGGCCACAGACTCAACCATAGGGCCCGGCCATGAGCTGGTTGATATGAGGAAAGAGGCATCCGGCACCCTGTCGGAGATGCAAGACACTCGGACTAAGTTCGGGTGCAGAACGTGACGGGGTGCATCTCTGCCGGGTGGAGTGCTTTTTCGTTTACCAGCGTTCTGTTTGCAAGCTTTTGCAGCCTTTAATTGAGCGACCACCTCGCGCTCCCAAAACAGCCGTGCATGTTGCGACAAGCATTTTGACGAATGACGGACACCTAAGGGAAGGTTGTGCGGAATGGCTAGGGCACCTGCCTTGCTAACTTGTCCGCTGAACTTACTCGGACACAACAGGCCATTGAAACGTTGCCCCCAGCGTTTGGCCGAAAACCCCAGGACCGCTGTCGTTATAAACATTGACCATAGGCCGACGCATACAGTGTTGTGCCGAGCGATTTGTGCACCCTGAAACTAAATGGACTTTTACATTTAAGATCGCTTAAATGTACACAAGATGTTGTGCGAGTTAAGAGAGCAAATCGGTTTTATTTGGCTTGACCGGACACTTTTACTTTAAGCTGATTGCCTCGAAAACCTTCGCCCGGCCGGCTGTCGACAAGTCACAAAACATCAAAGACTTGTAACTTCAATCTCTCAGCTAGCTACTGCTACCTCTCCAGTCCACCCCCAATCGCTTCACTGCTGCTACACACACAAGTCCAGCCTACTCTAACCGTTGGAACTGGCCAATAAAACCAACATGGGAGGCCTTTCGGCCGACGGTATTTGGTCCTGTACCCGCCAAGGAACTGAATGGGCCAGGCCCTTAAATCCTCTTTCAGGATAATATAGGTTCCCTGCGCAGTGGTGCGGTGGGTTAAACCAAACAGTGTCCAAATACAAAATACTGCTACCATACAAGACTTGCAGCATGAGCTACTCTGCTTACCACAGAAGTGCAGCCGAAATACTTCCAGCAACACAAATAAATCTTATCAGAAATGTCTTGTGATCAACAGAGGTTGATGAAACCTTAATTCAAAAGAAAGACCACAGTTCCCTTGGCCCACAACATTCCAATACAATACATTGTAACAAATTAAAAACAACAAATTCACTCAAGTTAGCAAAAGGGTTAATTACATAGACCTGTAGGCCGACATTACGGTTTAAAACAACTGCACGCGCCCTTAACAGGCCGGTGCGGCCGCACCTTAGGTACCGCCAATGGAAGGGTCAGTTGCCGGGTGAGGTCAGGGGTGTTGCGACCGCGTCCCGTAAAGGTCAGTGATTGGGACCAGTTCAGGCAGTAGGCCCAACATTACTGTAAAACTGTAACGACGCCTTAACAGGCGTGCGGCGCCCCTTAGTTACCGCCAATGGAAGGTCAGTGCCCGGGTTAAGGTCGGGGTTGCGACGTCGTACGTAAAAGGTAGGGGTTGGGACCAGTTCATGCAGTAAAAGTAGGTCCAAACATACGTGAAAACTGCACGACCGCCTTAACAGGCGTGCGGCCGCCCCTTAGTTACGCGCAATGGAAGGGGTCAGATGCCGGTGAAGGTCAGGGGTTGCCTTTTTTTTTTGACCGCGTAAGGTCAGGGGTGGGCGGACCAGTTCTGCAGAGGGGCCAAACAACGGTAAAAACTGCACGCGCCTTCTTAAACAGGCGGCGGCCGCCACCTTAGTACCTCCAATGGAAGGGTCAGTTGCCCGGATTAGGTCAGGGGTGGCGACCGTGTAAAGGTCAGGGGCTAGCACCACTAGAAAGTAACCGCGAACCACACCCCCACCTGTGACCGGCAGGTAGAAAGTTCGCTTGCGTGGCCCGGCTTGGATTCCAAGGTATAAAATTATAACAATTTGCAAAAATTTTTCAGGTATCAGATGGCCCAAGTGGATGCGGCGACGGACCCAAGACCGCGAGGATTCAGGATTTCCAGTGTTCGAGTCTCGGTCAAAGGTACAGTAATGTTTTCTTTCTTTTTGTCATACTTTTTGATACTCCCCGCTTTCCTTGGGGAGGGGAAATGCCTGAGGGGGGGACGTTATATTTCGATTCTTTTCGTTGCCGCGCTCCGTGGTCCGGCTCAAGTCAAGGGTCACTTGCCCGGGTCAAGGTCAGAGTTTGTGACCGGTTAGAGGTCAGGGTTGGGGACCGAGTATATTTGTAGGCCGCACATTACGGTAAAACCATGGTAAAAAGTGCGTAGTCTTAGCCGATTAATTCCCCAAGAAATGACCCAGTAGCTTTTAAAGAAATTGTTGGCTACCTACCGTTTCCGCAAAACCTATTTAGGATGGGGTGTTTTAGGTTGTATTTCTAATGTTTTAGAGAGTGGGTATCATGCCCAGTTTCTAACAGCAAACTCGCACCAGTAAGTTGAGGTTAAGTACGGCGCCATCGCTATGAAGTTGCTCCTAAGGATAGAAAAGGGCCGCGACCAGAACGCTAGAATAGCGCAGCGGAGTTTCCCCGCTTTACCATGAGTCCCAGGTTCGATCCGGCCTCGGGCGTGAGGCTTTAGGTGTAATTGGTTTCCAGTCCAAGTCGCTCTCGCAGGTTTTCTCCGGGTTACTACGGTTTCCTCCTGCTTCTAAAACTGGACTTCCTTCCACTTCATTGTCCTAGTTTAATGTATGTGGTTTCGGTTGTTGTGGGAATGTTGCACTTGGCGCCTGTATTAGACGCTGCCTCTAAGTTGCATTGTTTCTGTAAAAGCTCTGTGTTCTTGTAGAGCGCTATATTGAATGCTTATATTATTATTATTATTATTATTATACTATAGGAGGGCAGTATATCTCTCAGACATTTAAAAAATGAACTAGTTCAGAAAAAAAATAGTCCCAGAGCGGATGCTCTTGTTCAGCGGAAAGTCGCCCTAGATCAGTCGGGGGAAATAGTCACATATGCCCGGCCACGTCATGTAGACTTCAAAAATAAACTAAGTCCCGAGCGGACCGATTCCTTGGTCAGCGGAAAGTCGCCTAGATCATTCGGTGAAAGTATCACTAGCCGGGCCACGGCATGTAGACTTTTCAAAAATAAACAGTCCAGAGCGGACCGGTTTCATTGGTCAGCGGAAAGTAGCCTTAGATCATTCGGAAAAGCACCTAGCCGGGCCCGGCATGTAGAATTTTCAAAAAATAAATAGGTCCAGAGCGGACCGCATTCATTGGCAGCTGAAAGTCGCCCTAGATCACTTCGCCGGAGAAAAGTCACCTAGCCGGGCCAAAGGCATGAAGACTTTTCAAAAATAAAAACTATGGCCAGAGCGGACCGCTTCCTGGTCAGCGGAAAGTCGCCTAGATCATTCGGGGGAAAAGTCACCTAGCCGGGCACGATCGTGGACTTGCCAAAAATGAACTAGTCCAGAGAGGACCGCTTCCTTGGTCTTCACATGGAAAGTGGCACGGTGGATAGAGGAGTGGTCTCGCTGAACGCTAGTTCAAAAAACGACTAAGTACAGGATACCAAAATGACTAAGTCCGGGGTAGGGGCGCCCTACTCGAAAACTCAATCGTAAGGTCCATCAACGGACCTCCCTGTACCTGAAAATTCCAGTAGGAGTTAGGACGTAAGGGATATTGACGGGACCAGTCTACCCTGAATATTTTTGCGTAATGAAGATGTTACCGCAGCAAGAACCTACCTGTAGGCTCAAGACAATGGTCTCCAAGGTAACATTACCGATATAATAGGCTTGGAACAAGCAAACCGCTCTATGGAAAGGCCGTATAAAGATTTTAGTGGACTAGTCACCGACGCTAGTCACCGACGCCAATGCGCGCATGTGTATACATCTCGACGACCTTGGTTAAATGAACCGCGTTGCATATACACACAACCGACGGCAGTAAATCGGTGTGTACATTGACGTGTCATGAAACCATGCTTGACCGCGCTGAAACTGACCCTTCTTATCAAAAACAATGGTTCCACGCATATAATTATGACACAAATCAATACCCCCATTGCATTTCCCATTTCAAACTTAGTTCCACTTCCCGGAAAATAGCCTGCATATTTGTAATGTCACCTTAGTAAAAAGTAAAGGTCACCGTGCTTAATGATGACACTGTGGGTTCCGGAATGATCTAAGTAATACCGAGTACATCTCACTAGTCACAATATATCGCGCATAATCTTACGATTATTAGGAGTAATTTTTTCAAACCTCAATTTCCGGGATTGACTAATGGCGCAAGTACTTATCACAAAAAACAACACAACAACTCAACAATCGGAAAGTCTTATTTAAATTTCTGTTTTAGCTTCCGATAGCCGAGACATACCGGATTTTCCCATATCAGTGCGCATATAATTTTGACCCACCTGAGGTCTCTCGAACGTCATGAACACACATTGCAGAATTTCCGAAATCTCCCCAAGCTGTATCACAAATATGACGTCACCATTCAGTAATGAGAGTAATAAGCGGCGTTCTTCATTTGTAAATGTATACGAAGAAGACTGTTCGTGCTTGGCACGTCAGTCTGAAAAAAATGCATCCGGTTTTGCTCTCTAAAATGAATACAACACACTACTATTTAAAGCTTTTTTTCAATGACATAGCAAAGATCTTTTATTTTACTTGTTGTAGTTCTGTTTTCTTGTTTCGATGTTTTTTAGTCTTTGTGTTGTTGTAAATTAAAATCATGGGTCGGTCGGCAATTTGGTTTTGTTTTATTCTGTGCTATCAAAAAATTGAGTCGGCAGGTTTTTCTTTGATCGGTCGGGTTACGGCAAACCGACACTTTTATATTTTTTTTTGGGGGGGGGGTGAAATTCATTGGGGATCATTACAGCGCCAATATGTAATCTAAACTCAACATGTCATCCTCTTTTCAATTTCATTGCACAGCACAGCAACTTCCGGAAGAAAAACTATAGCAAACGGGATTCAGCGACCTGTCGCTGACGCACATAAATGCAGTTCGTCGCGATGATTGGACCATTTCAAAAAGGTCTACAGTTGACTATTTTCGTGTGTCATGTTTCAGTCTTCTCATACTTTGTGAGATAACTTAGGTCTAAGGCAATTTAGCAACTGTCTTTTTAAGGTGTGAAAGCAGATATAGTCCGCCGGGAGCCACAGTCCGGGCTCAACGATAACGGAATAAAGCGTGAAACTAATGTTCCGTGAAGAGTCAACTGAATTAAGTGCTCTATTCTTTACCGTTGTAGCCGGACTATGAGGACAGCGGACTATAATTACTTCTACACCGGCAAATCGACACTTTTTTGGGGGGGGGGTGGAATTCATTACGGATCATTACAGCGCCAATATGTAATCTAAACTCAACATGTCATCATCTTTGATTTTCAATTTCATTGTCTCTCCTTCGTTCTAAAACATCTTCGGAAAGGATGTATACACAAGTAAACATGCACACTTTAAAAAAAAAATACAAAAACTACATAATATCAGTATCTGACACGTGCATTTTGTATATTTTAATTCTGTCACATGTTACACATCCCACAGTTTATTACCTCGACATCCATTTATCACGTAATTTAATCTGACAAATTGAAATCAAGCAAGTCAAATTTTGTTTTGAATGTTAGTTTTATGGTCATTTTAAAACGTCATGTGAAGAATGACTCGTTTAGATATTCAAGATATTCAAGATATTCAAATATGAAATACTTATGCATACGTATTAGAATTAACATGGAAATATTGGTTTTAATACTGGAATGTTTAGATTTCATTGATACTATGTTTGCTATTTTCAATTGGTGTGTCCAGGCCAGTAAGGGGCGGGGGGGGGGGGGGGGGGTTTCGGCGTAAGCCCCCTGCCATTCCCACCAACTCAAAAAAAGAGGGCTTAAAAGGCTTTGAATTTAGGGGAAGTCCCCTTTTGGAAAAAATCGCCCACCTTACCCCCCCCCCCCCCCCCCCCCCAAAAAAAAAACAAAAAACAAAAACATCTAAGGCCTGGGTATGTCAATGTTGAACCAATACTGTATTAGGCAACATTTTGTTTTGTTTCGTTTGTTTAAGTGTAGATCCAACTTTCATAAACGGGACCAACCTAGAGCTCAAGTTGAGCCCATCATGAAATTACTCCAAATTTACTTCTATTGTCTGTTCAAATAACTTAACATACACACACACATACACATACACACATACATACACACACACATACACATACACACATACATACACACACACATACACATACACACATACATACACACATACACACATACATACATACATACATACACACATACACACATACATACATACACACATACATACATACATACATTACATACATACATATATGTACAAAGCACTTTACAACAGGGACACAATTATATTAAGATACATACATGTATAAATGTACGGAGATAAAAAAAATCAATCAGACTGATCAAATGTACAAAGATACAAAATTACATGATATAAAAATGCACAGCAGTATTGAGCAATCAAGATACAATTAATTATTCAAATATGCCATTTTCACATATTTACAATTTTCGGTGATTAAAAGACGCCGCATAGAAATAGCAGCTAATAGCTTTCTAAAATAACATATTATTGCTGAGAATTTCTGGTGAGAGGTCTAAATTACCGTATGCGGATGTCCTGCATAGAAAAATATTCGAACATACTGATTTAAGCCTATATACTACAATCACTACCATTTTTGACGCTTATATTGTGTGAAAAAAATTATGATGACTGTGACATCACTGCCACCCTTATTGTGCACCTGGCAATGCTCCTTGGCATATTTCTTTTCAAAGCATGACAGCAACTCAAATACATACATATCATTGTTTTTGTTTTTATCGACATATTGATCTGAAAGTTGCTACACCAACCCTTGTTGTAAAACTGGCAATCCTTCTTGGCAGATTTCCTTTGAAAGCAGAATTGCAACTATAATAGATTCACGCTGATGGGGCAGGCGGGAAAAAGTTTTGGCCTGTCGAATGCATGGAATAGGGCCGTGACTTGCGCCAGCGTTTAATCCGATTACATTACAAATTGATTTTGTAAGGTGAAAGAACGGCCAATTTGCAAAGAAGTAGACCTATTATACCAACTGCACAACATTAAGAAAAACAGACAGGCCACTAATCACCACTGACCTCTACACACGCCGCACAGTTGAATGGTCGCCGAGTGTTACAACAGGAAGTTGCTTTTCTACCTTGGCAATATGGCGGGAAACAATGCATACACCTGCTGGTGCACATATTCCACACAGATGTTCTATTGTTTCCCGCCATATTGCCAAGGTAGAAAGGCAACTTCCTGTTGTGACACTCGGCGACTCAGACCCGCTATAGAGGTCAGTGCTGTAGAGGTCATTGCTAATCACCTGTCCAAATCTTGGATGGATATGTCTGACCATGGACCTAATAGAGAGAAGGGCCAACAACACACCAGTTTCAAAGACCCTATCACGTTGCCGCCTTTTGCTATTAAATCCCACCATGAGTCCTTTATCCATTTACCGGCTTAAGGTAATGCGATAATCACCCTCTCAGCAGGAGGCCTGACTGGCCTTCGCTCTTCGAGGAATACTGGGAAAGTTAGCCCGCCTCAAATAGCATGATGTAAATCATGATGGCAAATGAAGAAATTGAAAGATCAGGAAAAATTTTGTTCTGAAATTAATGGAAACGTCCCAATATCATGCCATTTCATCAGTAAAACCTATTGCTTATTAACCCTCATATACCTGAGCATTTTTTTATAACAACACACCGGAAGGGGTACCATCCTCTTGATTTTCTTTTTGAAAATGAAAATACTGCATATAGGAAGAAAACATTGATATTTTGCAAATTTACTGGCTCATAAATAATATTGTAACACTTCAAGCATTTTCCATCATGTAGAGACATTATGACGTCATTATGACATGTTAGTATGTTATAGTACTCATTTTGGTATCAAAGGAAAGAGGACCTGCTATCAATTGCAACTAAAATCAAATTCCTGTGATATTCCTGTGTCGTACTAGGCGTGTTGGTATTTCCCTCGCGAAGGGGGGGGGGGGGGGTACGTATTACTACACATATCCATCACTTTGAATCACCTTTTTACCTTTCCTATACCCCGGTAGTGTTTTTTTTTATGGGGGAATGAAACGGAGCATCAAATGTCGCAATTGCACTTACATTAACTCATTTGACACCGGAAATTGGGTTTTAATAGGGCGAAAAGAATAGAAGAGAGCGGTAACACCCCCCCCCGTAAGTCGAGTTAATTCTTGATCAATATTATACATTTAATTATGTATGAAGTATGTCTTATCACACTCATATTCGATGAAACTGACATTGGAATCAGTTCGACGTGGTATCTGCTATCAAACAGCCACAACGGTAAACAATTCCCATAACCGAAGTTAAAATATTACAATTTGGTGGGTTTTCGAGTTAGAATTACACGTATGGGTCGCGCTTGGGTCCAGTTCGAAGTTAAAACTAAACTTTGTTTTACACATGGTACATTGGACTTTCATAACACCGTTTCTCAAGAGTCGTAAGTGATCGGAACATTTTCATATTATTTTCACAAGATTTTTAACAATTACGGTCACAAAATCACCCAAATGCAAGCTTAGTTTCTACAGTCGTAGCTCCACAAGAATGACGGATTTTGATGGGGTATGCGGTATTTTCTGAAATAATTTCTCCTATATTGGTGACAACAACTTGCGAAAAAAACATGGAAATTGAGTGTACTATGCACTTTCCAAAAAACCTACAGTCAGGGGTCAAAACATCCGGTTAAATTACAAAGTTTTGTGGAAAGCTTTTCCTTAGTAAAGACCGTAGTCACTGCATCGATCGCGGCAAAGAGATATAGATCACAGACGGCCTCGGTGTATGCACAGAGACACATCGGAGTGCCCAGCTTTTGTCGAGATGAATGGGTAATTGAATTAGATAATTGGTCGTTTTTGCGTTGTTGGTCCTTCTCTACTAGGTCCATGTCTGACGCATTCAATGGCATTCAAACATGCCGGCAACACAGCTTGCACTAATATGATATGCATTGCGTTTGTAGTTTTGTCTCGAGTTTTGCTTGGCACCATATACTCTTTGGTCATAGAACAGACGTATTGTTTGACTTGGACATGTATTATTCGACTAAAACTCTGTCCCTGCCCCTCCATTAATCTTAATACCCCCTGACAGAATAAAGGTTAGCCTATTATCAGCGCAAATCTACTATAAGCACCTTTCAGATCAATATGCCTTAGCAGAGATGTAAGGAGGAGGAGGTGTATCGCCAGGCACTTCAAAGACTATATGTGTGCGACGGCGGAAGGTTCCGCTATTGAACTTAAAGTACCCAAGGTAGGAATTAAGTCACAAAGTCCCACGGAAGCTAGATCGATTTGGTCAGAGGTCGTGCACGGCGGCTGAGCACATTATGTTTCCAATGTAAACAACTTCCTTACATCTTTCTCTGGTCTTAGAAAACAGCAAAAGCAATGATATAAATTGATATGTATGTGACTTGCTGTCCTGCTTTTTTTTTGGGGGGGGGGGGGTATGGAGTCTGAAGCAGTGAACTTTGAGGTGATTTTTCTTAATTGTCCTAAATAGTGGGGGGTATATTACTGTTACATATCATATTGTAGCCCATGTCACAAAGTTTTAAAATTCATGTCAATTTTTGCTCTGGTTGCCATGGTTAACAACGTAAGGCCTCTGATTGGCTAAACAAACGTAACTAAAACTAAACAAGCTACTGGACGAAAACTTGGGTGGCATGTGCAGGGGGTTTAATCGCAGTTGACCATGAAGCCGGATTTTTGATACGGTTGCCATGGCAACGGCAATCGACAATCACATGATTCATGGAGTTAATTTGAATTGGAACACCAAATTTGAAAATCGGCATTATGGTTCATGCCCCTATTTGTGCTCAATATGTGTGGCCAAATTTCATGTGCCATAGCATGTAGCGTTCTCTAGTTACGTTCGTTTCGTTTTGGTTGTTTGGTATTTTAACGAAACGAGTTATAGACATCGGAAACATTTAGACAAAAATGAGGGCGCTTTTGATGTGAATATATGGATTTTTTAAAATTTCATTTTTATACTGAATTATAATAATTATCAATGAAAGATCATCGACTCGGTGCATACAGTGTCCTGTAATTAATTTTTAAAATAATTTTCTTACAAATATCGCAGGGTGGAAACACTAAAATACATAAAAAATCACACTTACCCCAGACATTTAATTAATTTAAATTAGGACAAAATAATATAAGTATATTACTATTAGGCAAATTACAATGCGTTAAAGGGCGTATAAATAATATCTTTTAAAAATATCTTAATATAACCCTTTAAAATTTTCACCTGATAAAGTATAGGAGGCTATGCGTTTTTGGCAATTTGCTTACACTGCTTCACTTGATCAGCAATATCGCGGGAAACGAATGTCCGATTGCCATCGAATCAAAAGCATTTTGTAGATTACAATATACACAATTAAGCCATGCATATCTCATTTTCGTAATGGAACAATATTACCAAATGCAGACCCCATACCCCTTCCCCCCCCTTCAAAAGAAATCTGCCACTGAGCATTGGACTGGGGAAATTATTGAATGGAAATTAGGACATGAAAATTAGGATAGTACATGTGGAACTGTATTTTTGTGAAAATTTCGTATACAATCTTGCAACCAAAGTTTTTCTAAATCAAAATTGTATGAGAATTCCAAAAATCATGGGTGTCATTTTTTAAAATGTGTTCTTGGATGTATTCTAGAGGGCAACGTTTATACAGGGGTCAAAATATAAAAGGGGGAAATGTGTTTTAAAGTATACCATCATGTTCAGTACCTTTCAAGGATTACAGAAAGGTATAGTTTGCCCTACCTGGGTTATATTACAAGAGTTACAAGGCAAGGTTACACTGGAGGTAAAATTTCAGATTCATCGGTTTGTTTTAAAAATGGTGCTACTGTACAGAAGTCGAAAAATATACAGATCGCGTTGTCAATGACGTTTTAGTGATAATTAAGAGGGCAAATATGGCCGTGGTCCACAGGGTCTATGGGAGACCACTAGTCATATCTGTAAAAATCTCACTTTGGAAGGTGAAACACAGAATCTATATACATTTTCTTATCTAGTATGGCCCAAAACCAGTTTCAACAAAATCGGACCATTCTATAAATAATGACCTTGAACTTTCTTGAGTCTATTGTACTAAAACAATAGGTCATAAATATGGAAAACTATACCTTTTTAGAAATCTTATGAGCAACCGAACAGATTGGTATAAATTTTAAAACAATTTAAACACATTTGTTTACTCCTGTACAAAATTTTCCCCCTTATAAAACACCCAAGAACACATTTTTAGAAATGACACTCATGATTTTCAGATTCTTCATGAATTCTGTATTGGAAAAACATTGGTGTCAAAATTGTATATGAAAAAATCTAAACCAAAACATTAATTACATTTCCCCATGTACTAGGACGTTAAAAACAAGAAAACATACCTTCTTAAAACTCCAAAAATACGTGGAGGAAAGTTATATCCCTACTATGTTTAAGTTTGGACTGAAATGATTAAAAGAATTTGGTTTACTAGTAATCGTTTGTAAGACTACTTGATTCGATGATCCACCTTGAACCTCATGAACTTTTACGTGCAGAAATTCCAAAACATCAACCGAAGCGGAGGGGGAAACGAAATATTTCACCGAAAAAAAGATTGACCCCCTTACTCGACGTAAATAATGGCTGCTACCTCATAGTATACCTATGTATGTATGTTTACCTATTTCCATATTGTACTTTTTTCTGGAAATCTGCTTATGACCTGAAAGGAAGCTCAATAGGGTGATGATAATAACATAGATTGAGTCGTCTTAGTGAGCAGTAAGGACATCCTTTAGATTTGTTTCTAAATGCTGTAGTAAATTTAAACCCTAATAGCAGCAGTTCCTGCTGAGCTCATAGTCCGACTACAACGGTAAAGAATAGGACACTCGATTCAGTTGACTCTTCATGCAACATTAGTTTCAAGCTTTATTCCGTTGTCGTCTATGGAGCCCGGACTGTGGCTCCCGGCAGACTATAATTACTTTCGCATCGTTTTCTGAAGTACTGCAAGATGATGTCATTTTATGCATATAGTTTAGCCCCTAATGATCTAATCTTTAGTGTCATTGGCATCGGTGAATAACATGATAAATTCTGTTCACTAACGGTTTGACAACGATTCACAAGTCGAGATGCTTATGCAAGTATTTAAATAGGATCCAGGCATTCCTTTTACACAATTTTATTAGCTAATAAACCACCTAAAGTGATCATTCCCAGAAGAGCAGTAACAAGTATTCCAAATGGTATACGTGGTAATGACTGATAAGGAACAGAACTAGTCTGAAGTAAAGCATGTCTGCATTTTTCATTTTCTGTATAGTGAAGAAGATTGATAATTAAAGGAAATTCTTTCTCTGTCGCAAGTAGAATCTTCTCCCTGCAGGCATAGAAAGAACATTCGCTTGAAGTCCCAGACATAACCAAGAGACTCCTCTGATACATAAATATAAAAGTCGTTTATTGTCGTATGATAGTAAATGGACAGCTTTCTTCTTTCTTATCATTATTTCATAAGTCTTATTGTCATTTGCGCAATTATCGATCGTTTTATAGCCCGTGCTTAAATCAAATACATAATAATCGGACCCGTTACCACCTTTGAAAAAAATCGACTCCTCCGAAAGAGAACATGACATCGTCCCCATCAAAAGATTTCACTACGTTATCCATATTGTCTCCAATCAAAATGTCGTTGTATCTAGAGGATACATATTTTTAACGTTCTCTACAATATCATCTTCTGCATTACCGAAGGATGCGATACCGATAGCTAAGTTAACTATGACGCCAGACTCTTCAAAAGGGTCTCCCAGGTATACCACGCTATCATTTCCCGATTCACCGTTTATTATATCAATTCTAAACCCAGGAACATCATTGGCGTCTTCTCTGTACTTATCAACAATAATATTCGTCATAGGACCAAACTATTTTCATCGATATGGTTGGAGGATATCTTATTTCTATGAAAATCACGAGGCATTTGATCTACTTTCTCTTCGTTTTCTAGTTGGTCTACTGCGTCATTGGGTTTGGAATGCAAGGCAACTCCAGATAAATAAGGGTTTTGCGAGCGTATCGGTATTCTGTTAACACTCATTACATTGTCCATACGAGATGTATGATTAACTCCAGTGGCGTAGCCAGCTTTTTTCGGGGGGCAAAGGGGGGGGCACACATATTTTCAGGGGGGCAAGCATATAGTAAAATTTTTTTTTTTTAAATTTAAATGGCCTATGTAAATCACTAATTTTCAGGGGGGCAAGAGGGGGGGGCAAGATTCCCCACAGGGGGGCAGCTGCCCCCTGCCCCCCCCCCTCTGGCTACGCCACTGATTAACTCTGCTTTCAGTTGATCTTATAAAATCAGTCCGGTTTTTTTGCTCGCATTTTCTCGTCAACTCTTATTTCTATAGTTTCATGTACTGTCTTGTCACCCAGCTCTGAAATCTTGACAATAACTCTGTCACCTTCCTCATAAACAGCAGAAATTTCAAATCTCCCATTTTCTTAGTTAAAGCTCCAGTATGTTTACTATACGTTTTATTATAGATTAGCCGAAGGTCATGGACTAATTCATTGTATAAGATCAATCCAGAGTAAATCGAATCCAGTGAACCAATCTCCATGATATCGTTTCGCAAGTCGCTTCGTGTTTTTTCATCGAATCTTGAAAACATTGCAGAATGAATAATCCCCGCTTCTCCGTCTTCGAAACCGTCTAGCCACTCGTGATAAATTTGTTTTCGGCGTAGATAACGTGTAAATAGTTGGTTAGGTTTTCTCCATTAATCCAGTGTCTCCGCTGGGATCTTTTGAATATATTTTGGGTGTCCATGTATTACTTGTTACCATTGGATGATTACCATTTTCCCCAACGGAAATTCGGCCAATTTCCGCCAGCATCATATTTATCACTATTGTTTTGTAGTTTCTCACGCATTCACTAATACCAAGTGCCAATGTTGCGGTTCCTAACTGAACCATTTCTTTGACAGGAGCTGGGTCATATTTTGTATCAAGTTTGTGAGGTTACCTTCTTTCCTGATTAAAGACTGGAGGGATTCCTGCACATTTTTACCAGTATTTGCTACATTTAATTGGAATAATATCTTGATAATTTCCAGGCCATTTTTTCTCACTATCACTTACGTCTCCAGTAATATATTCATAACTTTCGCGTTTTGCTTGGATTAAAGCTTTCACGTGGTCTTCCGTTTGCTTTTCAATTGTATGTACATTAGCCTCATTAATACCTAATTCTTCATTTATTCCTAGAAGAGTAAAACCAATCGGATAAATGTAAAAGTACGTGGGATCTATTTTGTACAAGAAATCTCCTATTTGGAATAAAAGGGATTCTCCCGTGTTTGTTTTTATTGTATTCCTCACGCTTAATTCGATTGTTGAGTTTGGTAGCTAGTCGCTTTATTTCCGTAACTACATCATCACGTCTAATAAATTGTTTTATTTAATCTTCTGCAGTTCTTTTATACTTTCGTCGACAATTTTTACTTTGCTTTTTTCGTTGTCGATCTTAAAGATCCCTTCTTTGCCCATCTCCTTTCTAGCAGTGATTTCCTGAGGCATATGCTCGTGATTTGCATTATGTAGAATATGTTCCGTCAATGTAGCGATTTTGCGGTTGATTGGATCATCAGCATTGCGTACAACATGATCATCATTCGATATAGTAGGATTTCCAGGAGATATCGGCATTTCATTGTTAACTTTGTTTTCTAGTGGTCTTAGCTGCCGTATAACGTCGTCTGGTTTTAACTGCAGTTCGTCCACTCTAACTTCCACTGTTTCATATATTGACCTGTCGCCAATCTTAAAAATTGTAATTACGACTCTCTCATCTCCCTCGTGAGCGGCAGATATTTCAAAATCTCCCATTTTCCTTATTACGGTTCTTTCATAAATTTGGTCATATATCAGCCGAAAATCATGAACCAAACCCTTGTAAAAATGTAATCCAGCGTATACGGAATCCAATGAGCCGATCTCCATGACATCGTTTTGCAAGTCGATTCGTGTTTTTTCATCAAATCTGGAAAAATAAAACGGAATGAACCATGCCTCTTTCTCCATCTTGGAAACTATCTATCCACTCATGATAGATTCTGTTTTCGGCGAATATTACATGCAGATAGTTTGTCAGGGTTTCTCCAGCAAAACCGTATCTCCATTAAAGGGGTCATTTTGAAAGCTCTTTGGGTTTCCACGTGTTTCTTCTTGCCATCGAATGGCTGCCGTTTTCACCAACAGAAATGTGGCCAATTTCTGCCAACATCATATTGATTGTTATTGTTTTGTAGTTTCTAACACATTCACTGATTCCAAGTGCCAATGTAGCAGTTCCTAACTGGACCATTTCTCTAAGAGCAGTCGCGTTGCCATTTTTATAAATTCGCCGAGGTGGCCTTCCTTTCTATGAAGTCCTGCACAGTACGGCGGTATCATGCTACATCAACTTGAAAATGCTTTGATTACAACAGGTAATTTCTTCTCATAATCAATTATATCTTACTTATGTACCAATAACTTTCACGTTTTAGCTTAATAAGAGTCCCAAGTTATCTTCCATTTCTTTCTCTATCGCATGTACATTATTCTCGTTAATGCCCAGTTCTTCGTCGATTTCTAGAGGAATAAAGCCAATGGGGTGGTGGGGAAATATAAACTAGGTAACTTCGTCAAGTTTATACAAGAAATCTCCTATTGGAAAAATAAGCGGTTCCTCCCTGTTGTTTCGTTGTGCTCTTTTCGCTTGGTGTGAGTGCTGAGTTTGGTAGCTAACGCTTTATTTCTCCAATTGCATCATCATGTCCAATAAATTGTCTTATTTTGATCTGCTGCAAGGCTTTTGTACCTTCGTCAACAATATTTATCTTGGTTTTCTCGTCATCGATCTTAAAGATGCCTTCTTCACCTACTACTATTTTTAAGAGCTGTGATTACTCGAGGCAATTGTGTTGATTGGCATAAGCCATAATTTTTTCTGTTAGTTTAGCGTTTTCTATTAAGTTGGATTTCGCCGTCAAACTCTCGGCAATGATTTGTCCAAATGAGAATTGGGCTTCTACATGTAACCACATTGCGTAGAAGAGTCTCACTTCCCATCGAAAAGGGAATTTCTTGTCCTTTCCTTCCCCTATCATTATCAAGTGTCAAATCCGAATTTGCAAGGAACTTTTTAGGACTACTACTCATAACTCTCTGTGATCGATTTTGTCATACGAGTTGGCTTCTGTATTGTATAAATTCAGCTAACAACTTTCATTTTCGGTATTTTTCCAGTGTTCTGAAAGTCTATCTGAAACGACACATCTAGACCTACTTGGCCTGTAACAAGAAAAAATCTACCAACTACCTTATCTAATTTAAAGCACGGAATCGTCTGTATAATTTGAAGCTATAGCTAAAGGCGATAGTCCCGATAAGCGAAATTGGTCCCGTTGAGGTTACGTACCACGATGTTGTAAACCTTATCTTCAGCAGTTATTGTAAACGTATCTTGTCCTGTGAAAGGTTTGTATTCATCTTCTTCGGAATCAAAACTCATAAACATCTTCATTAAGATTGTCGTACCATAAGAGTACGTAGGCCTCTCTGTATTCCGATAAACATTTTGCGCGATTTGATCTACAAAAGGCCTACTTTCTAATTGCAAAATTACACGTTTACCGTGTCCTACTCTCCGAACATCACTATTATCAAATGATATTAATTTCCAAATGCAGCTACTTGTTCTTCATCAGGAAATTTCGCCCCTCTCTTCTGTCAACTAAAATTGTTTTAATTCCCTCATCCTTTAACTTAAAAAAGGAGACCTGGAAACTCAATATCCTCTTGCCTTTTTCCCTCAAGACTTACACAACATAAAGTCGGGACGGAATACTTTCAAAATGGAGGGAAGCATTTTAGACATATTCAAAAGAACAGACGGATCGAAATAACCTAAGATAACTGTTGCTCACTGATTTTTGCATGCTTAAAGCTAGGACAAATTAGCGTGAGGTGCCCATGGAGCGCTATTGAAACGTATATCGGCTCCACCAATTACAGATTAGTGTCGAACAAAAGTACATCGATGTCTGTATGGTTGCAATACTGAAGATAGAATTTCTTGGCCTCTTTAAGGGCGTAACTTTCGTCTTTTCCCTGAGTCAAAATCAGCAAGAATTGGTGCTGACCTTCCTGGGGTAGAATACGCCATGTGCTGCTTGATATATCTCGGTTTTCCTAGGAAATGCGGTGAGAGATATACCAAAGTGTCAAACCTGAAAGAAGAGAAATGATAGTTATAATATGGAGAAAAATTGTGTCAAAAGACGAAAGCTGAATAAGATTACACCGTTTTTGAATTAAAGATGCAATGACGCTTTGTTGTAGTACCCCACAGCCATTGAATACTCTGTAAAAAACCCATCGGGTAAAACCCAACATAATGCATCTCCATAAGGTATTGGTTTATGGCTAATTACTAAAAAGGTTATAAGAATTTAAAACCACTATCATTCATTACTTCAAGATTTAAAACAAAAACGCCGCCCTCATTTTTGTTCAAAATTTTTGCATTGTATTGTTGGGATTTGAAATTTTGTTAAGTTACCTGCAAGAAGTAAAAGTACAGCTGAGAACAGCAGAGTATAAAATATGGTGATTTTTGTGAAAAATTTCGGGATTCCGACATCTATGACGTCAGGAAATAGTGAACATTGCCAGTTTGAACGTACTTTACAAGTTATTGTCCGATTTTATGACGACGGTAATATTGTGAATAAATTGAATGGAAATGGTATCAAATTGATCCTTACCAAACCGATTCAATAAATGGGATGGGATGGCCCGATTTAATTAAGAAAGTTTATATTATATTATTATATTTTGATGCCGTGGGAAAACTCAGAGTAACGGTGGCCTTTCAAGATGTCTATTACTATACTATCACAAAATTGCAAAATTGTCTTTTATTTATTCAGGATTATTTGAAAGCTATATGTGGGGAGGTGATAGACACGTTATTTGAGGTATAAACCGGTCCAACGTAGTTAGAATCTAAAAATGTCATTTTTAGCGGTGTTCATGTGTAGGTGTATAATAATGTGGACATTTAATAGGTATATTGGGCCTAAATAGTTGTTGAAAAAATTTGAATAAATATAAAATGTTACTTTGGGATAGTACTTCATGTTGCATAGTATAAATGTTGCATTACAAAATATGTGGGGGTAGTGCAGGAAAGTTAAAAAGCTTGGGTGGCTGAGGAAAAAGCCATGGTGTTTGCACTGACCCTTGATTTGTGAAAGGCTTTAATAGGTAGGCCGTACTAGGCACGTGTGCTAGCCAGTGAGGTGGAATTATGAATGCAGTGCCAAAAGATGGTCTCTGATTGGTCAATATAAAAGCTTTGTATTTTGTGTACAGAATTTAAAGTCAGTCTTTGTCTGGAGGTCGAGGAGATGTGGTTGTAAAGAGAAATTGCAGTCATGAAAATATGTGAAAAAGGGCGAAGAATTGTAAAAGAAGTGTTACGGCTGTTTAATTTACAAGGACTCTAATGCGATTTTTTCGGACAAGGCTCCGCACATGTAATGTGTGTACGGTTTCTTCAATATACCTAAGTGCGGTAATTTGTGGTTCTCGGCCGTTGAGTAAGGGAAAAAAAAAAAAAAACATCACGGTGGCCAGCGGAAAAAAGAAGGAAAAGAGACAGAAGTGTAAGTAACGGTAAAAAAGTGTCATCGAAAGCTACTAAACTTTTGGGTAAGTCACCATCGTCCATTGATCTAAAAATTGAAGTGTTCATCATCAAGCAGCAGCAGATTGTGAACTGTTCGTGTTTTCAAAATGGCGGCCGTTGTAATGACGGCTTTAAAGTGTAAGTTCGGGATTTGTGGTTTATGTCCTGGAAGCAGTGGGTCATCGACGGACTACTAACAAAGTTACAGTTCTTTGTGGAAGTGTGGTCAATGGGGGGCGCTGGCCATGGATGGAAATGCTCGAACATTCAACATAATTATTGTTTTGTAACAGTTGTGTTGTCTACGCATCCTTTGTGTGTTTGGCGGCGGGAAAAGTGGCGTTCATTCAGCGGGAAGCAGTCTGCAAGAATTAGTGTTCATGATTGCGTGAGAAACCAAAGTACAGGCAAGTAAGTTATATTGTAGGGCACGTCCTATCATAAGTCACCACAGAGGCCTAAAAGTGTTAATTTCAAGTTTGTAAGGTTAGTTTATGTGAAATTTTATATTGTATTATTGTATTAATTTAGATTATGCTATTTCAACTTGCAATGTTTGAGATATCAGAATTCTATGAAATACTTTGTATGTATTACTAGGTTTATTAGGTCAGAGATTTCTTTCATCATATGTGCCACAATGCCTATAAGAAGTAAGGAAACTGAAAGGAGATGAGGTACCGAAGTGAAACAAAAACTCCGGCTGGGTATTCCTGAGGGTTTGCCTAAAGAGCACTTGGTTACAATTTTTGGAAATGCAAATGAAAATGAAAATCAAATAGAACTAGAAACGTTTAAGAAATGAAGATAAACAGAAAAAGAACGTCAAATTGAACTAGAAATTAGAAATGAGGGTAAAGAGAAAGAACGTCCAAGCGAAATTGTTTTACGTAAAAACTTGAAAC
>JAMKCH010022738.1:0-27337 GCA_023653785.1 Ophioderma brevispina | reverse complement strand
TCTCTGAGTCAGGCTTTAAAGGTAAAAGCTGCCATTTTAAAACCTTTGCTGCATAACCATGTCATTATTGAGTTACAATGTCTTTGAGCTTGGACATTATAAGCCCCCCTCCAACAAAGAGATCACTTCTAGATAAAGTGAGACCTCTAATATTAAGCACCATAGCACCATGCAATTTGTTGTGTTGTGTTGATTTTTAATATTGTAATTACTTTTTGGAAATTCCAAATCCTTGAAACAATCATTTCTGATCAACAAAATTAAAAAAAAAGGATAAGACAAAACAATGATATGTAAAGGTCACTAAATAAGTGGCGTTTATTTGCCTGTTATGTAATAAAGATGGCTGTCAAAAAAACAAAAACAAAAAAACCTTTACACCGGGTTTTGTCTTATCCCTTGGAAGGGACTAAAAAAAAAAAAAAAAAAAAACTTTTATTATCAGTTAGAATATGAATATGATCAGTTTAAACAACAAAACAATTAATTTTAATATTGACTGGTTTAAACTTGATTTCGATGGGTCTTTCGAAAAGTTTGAGAATATGGAAATACACAAGATTTCATTAAAACTTCATTTTTGATGCACACATTAAAAAAAAAATTGTTGTTACACAATTAAGATTGTTTGTGCACTAGTCTCATTTCTTTGTTTTTCTGACCTTGGTATCATCAGCAAACCATAACACAACTAAAATGAAACCTACATGGAATTTGAATGAAGAAATAATGATAATTACTCATTCTTAATTTAATAGTCAATTTTCCTTTTTTATTAACTTTCCATCTAAAGACAAAACCTATTTGTTTATAATTGGTTGATCAATAATGACTGGCAAATTTCGACCATAAATGATTGCATGTCTTGTTTATGCCATTAGTACATAATAATGGTATTGTTGTTGATATAAAGGAGTGTTCTGCAAAGAATAATATTACTCAAACATATCGAAATCAACCCATCACTTCCACTTTTTTGAAAATAGCTTTGATGTTTTGTCTCAAATTATCTGAAAACTGTAAGAGAAATGAATAAATTTATTGTTATTGACTGTTAGCTGGTGGCAGTGACATCACTGCCACCATTCATTGTGTATCTGGCATGCTTTTTGACAGATTTTGACAAGCACCTGGTCAGTAACTCACATACCATTGTCTTTGTTGATGTATAGACCTTATTATTATTGACTGTTAGCTGGTGGCAGTGACATCACTGCCACCATTCATTGTGTAACTGGCATGCTTTTTGACAGATGTTGATAAGCACCTGGTCAGTAACTCATATACCATTGCATTTGTTGATGTATAGACCTTATTGTTATTGACTGTTAGTTGATAGCAGTGACATCACTGCTACCATTCATAGTACATCTGGCATGCTTTTTGGAAAAGATATTGTAAAGCACCTGTTCAGTAACTCACATACCATTGCCTTTGTTGATGTATAGACCTTATTGTTATTGACTGTTAGCTGATAGCAGTGACATCACTGCTACCATTCATAGTACATCTGGCGTGCTTTTTGGAAAAGATATTGAAAAGCACCTGGTCAGTAACTCACATACCAATAATGCCTTTGTTGATGTATAGACCTTATTGTTATTGACTGTTAGCTGGTGGCAGTGACATCACTGCCACCATTCATTGTGCATCTGGCAGGCTTTTTGGTAGATTCGTTTTGAAGCATGTGGTCAACAACTCATACACCATACATAACATTGCTTTTGTAATTTTCTATAGACATGTTTAAAGGGGGTGGCCGAATTTAAGTATATAAAGTTTTTATAGAATGACCTTCACAAGCAAACTCCATCTGTAAAGTTTCGCACCGATATTTCAATCCGTTTTGATGTGAAAGCTAAAAACGTGATTTTGTAAGCCCGTAGAGCACGCCGTAAAAAATTAAAATTGGTCAACCAAAATCAGATATTTTAGTCATTCTTGTCCATCCAAACTCTTACTAAAACATGCAATTGAAAGGCAATTCATATCTTTCAACACCGCTGGTTTCTTCCCTTTCTTGTAATTTTTTTTCATTTGGAAAAAATACCTGTACAGACTTATTCACTTTTTAAGTTACTCCTGCAAATTTCCAATATTGTGACAATTGGGGGTGAATCACTGATAGCACCTTTAACATTATTATT
Organism: Ophioderma brevispina; assembly: GCA_023653785.1. Taxonomy (NCBI): domain Eukaryota; kingdom Metazoa; phylum Echinodermata; class Ophiuroidea; order Amphilepidida; family Ophiodermatidae; genus Ophioderma; species Ophioderma brevispina. The sequence continues at coordinate 25,190 of JAMKCH010022738.1, read as the reverse complement.
ATATTTGTTTATCCTTAATTTCCTACTCATCAGTTATTTATTTTCCCCTGATTCCCTATCTAATGACCACTCAGACAAATTGGTTTGTATGCAATGAACTGGATTTGGTAAATTCCTGCCAATCACCAATGACCTTTATCATATCTTGATATACTTAGCTTTGTTATGAGTGTAAGTTAAGCGTGTCCTTCATAATTACATTTTTTTTTGCAGAACAATAAGAAAATTATACTTGATTATACAGGAAATATGTACTCCCGTCAAAAAATCAGAGAGGCGTGATGCACGGAACAACAATCACATAGTTTAATGAGCCTTCCAATTCTATTCTTTTCCAAAGAACAATGAGACTTGGTATTGTGCATACAATCAATTGGAATTATTTGACATACCAGAGTCAAGGATTATTTTTTCTCAAATTGATCAATTTCAGACTGTTTTGGGAAAAGCACTTCTTCCATTTCTTCAATTCTTCTCAATTTTTACCAATTTACCATTTTTTACTGAGACAACAGAACCAACTATGGAGCAAACTGCCCATTTTGTGAGTAAAAAAAGATTGCTCTGTGCTATAAGGAAATTTAATGGTTTTCTTAAAGGAGAATACAACAATTGTATTGTTTTATAATCTTTTGAAACAATTCCGCAAAATGCAGGCCTTTGATACAGAGATCAAAGGTCATCAAGGTCAAGATCCAATACCAAAATTATTTGCTTGTTATTACAATGACTGAAAAGATGGTAGTTTCGACATACCGTATGATTGAATATTTTCAAGGTCCACACAGTAAAATGATTAAAAAGTGGCCAGAATGAATAAAGTTCAGATGACCCTGACTTGCATGGCTTCATCATGCCTGGACCTGTACCTGTTTGACCTTGCAGTTCTGCAACTATTCATCATAGCTATGGCAAATAATATAAATTGTTATATGATTAAGGAAAGAAAATCTGAGTATTAGCTCACCGTGACTGAACTATCTAAACTATAAGGGCCTAATCACCAGGAGTTAGTTGGCAAAAGTTTGGAAAAATGGCGATTTTGCCCAACAACAAAAAAATCTAAATCTTACAAATAATTTTCCCCAAACCATTTTGTTCAAAGGGCCACTCAGTAACCGGGAAGAAGACTTGGAAAGAGAGGTAAGTTCCAGCACCCGGCAATTTTCCATTTGTTGTTATACCAACGCCGGGAAGGAATCAGGCATACATAAGCGCAAGTACAGAAAGGTTACTGTGTCTGTCATGAAGGTAAGGCAAAGATTAATAATAGTAAGAACAATCAGTTTTATTATATAGCGCTTAATGCCCGTAAATAGAATCAAAGTGCGGTTGAAATTATTATTATGCCACCCTTAAAGAAATTGTAACAATCATTCGTTCATCTAGGTGGCTGGCTAAAGACCTGCCTACAAGTGCACAAAGCACTATCAGCACTTAGATTGATATATTCCCCATAACAGTCCCCATATTTCGCTTGGGTCTCTAAGGTAATTGAGATTAATTATCTTGCACAGGGACACAAATACGTTCACCACAGTGGGGCTCAAAAACTCACGATTTTAACGGTTAATGATTATGAGTCTCCCGCTTTCCACTGGACCACACATGCTCTCGAACTCGCATTTGCTCTCGAACTGTGCAACATGTGCTCTTATACTGGAGTTAAGCTACCTGGCCGGGGGGACGGTCTCAAGTTTGGTTTGGGTCGCGACACTGCCTCCAAGAAGCTGGAAGTAGGACCCATATCTAGGGTGGTCTTCGCTACGGGTCCTACTTTGGCTTTTAAAAAAAATTAGAAAAAAAGTGTTTAAATCATAATTTTTTTTCTTGGAAGTGTTACACTAGTGCACAAAACTAGAGAGGCAGCCCACTCGGCGCGATCTTAAGAGCCTTCAAATAATTTTAGGCGACATCTAAATTTCAGTGTTGTAGCATGGGAAACCATTAAAAGTCTCATTTCCGTAAACCACTATTTGTTACGGAAATGACAATCAGACATAAATGTCAAGCTGAGTAATTTTACTACGTATCCTCAATATTCTGAACAAAAAAACTGAAGGAAAAACCATGAGGGAGGATCTTTCAAATGGAGAAAACCCAGATTGATTATGACTAGATTTTTATGCCAATATGAAACAGGTGAAAGTGTCAAGAAATCATCCGTCACGGTAAAAAAAGTTACGGAAATATGGACCGTTTGTAATCCAAGCACCTGAGAGGAGGGGGGGGGCGATACTACGAGGGGATGGGTTCAAACATTTAGACCAGTATAACGTCTCCCGAGGCCGATGCCTTGCGTGATTGTTTATATATTAGGGTACAGGTCACAATTCTGTTGCACTGCCAATTCAAAAAGGACATTACTTTCCTATTATTTATAGTGTTATACAGCGTTACGGAATGACACTGAATAAAGGCTTACTCTCCTCATTTTGCAAAAATCTGTATTTTGATGATATTCATCAGAGATACCGGAGATTAAATGATGTGTGCCAAGTAGCCAATTCATGCAAGTACTTATTGACCAGGTTAATTTTTTGGATTCTGTGTTTTCAATTTTATAGACGTGCCCTTCAAATGTTCGTACGGAAATGACCTACCCAAATCAGCGGACAGGACTTTTTTTTAAAACAATGTAAAATTTAGGATTTAATTGATGCATATGGCAGTATTTGATGATAGATACGGCCATCAGTAACTACTTAGTGATCAAGGTATTCCAAAAAGAAACATTTTACTACCAAAAAAAAATGACAATTGTAATTTTAAGCGTAATCATAGGGACATAGGGTTTCGGGGGGTTTGCATCAAACATTAGGAAAAATAACAACATTTAACTTGTTTATCAAGGTTTTTATATTTTTTAAATAAAGATCATATTTATCAAGACAAACCACAAAATGAATAATTTCAGATTGTTAATTTTTTCATTATAGGGAGTTAAATGAGCGGGACACGAAAGTAGCCACTTAGCGAAGAACCACCCTATACCAAGTTCTCAAACATTTTAAAATTTTGAAAAATTTGGCTTCAGATTGAGAGGGGAAAATTGACTACTTTTTCAACAAGATGCAGAAACTTTTGAAAAAAAAAACCCCAACCCATTACTATATCCAAATTTTTTGGGCATGAAAAAAGGTGAGTCATATACCAGAAAAGCTGAAACTGAGACCCCATTTGTGGCAATGCTGTACAGTCATTTGTGTGTTGAGTACCCCCGGTCTACCTGGCCAGAGTACCCATCTCTATGGGGGGGGGGGGGGGGGTTGACTGCCACTCCCATCCCACACAGCGAGTCTGCTACTTCCCAGCATAATTCCAGCATTCATCTATACTCCTGGGTGGTGAGACTGAGGGGAGAGGCAAATGAGGTGATGCCTTGTATTCAGTACATCATCATTTTTCTTGCAAACGTTTTAAATAGTGCCCTTACATGGGGCAAGTCCCATCATTGACAACACCCTTGTCCAGATGCATATGGATTTACAAGCAGGGTAGACTTCCGTCCCAGGTCCCAACAATTGTGTACAGACTGCTATTCAATTTTTCATACCTCTAGTTCTTCTCCCCCCCCCCCCCAAAAAAAAAAACTGGGGTGAAAAATTTGTTAAAAATCTCACATTTTGGAATTTTTTTCTAAAAATTTTCTCTTTTTTCCCCAGAAAAAGAGTCTTCTTCTTTTTGCGCCGCCCTGACAATTGTCCCTAACAAAGGCCTAAAATGGTTTGTGGGTATTGAGACTTCTGCCCATGTCCGCTAAGATGATAAATTGCTATTTCTACTTGATTCGAAAGATAGCTTAGTTAATAATCTTACAAAACTAGTTTTTATAAATTGTATCCAAGGTCTATAACTCTATCTCTGTGCAGGATATCCATAACAGTAAGCCCATGTCAGAAATGCCATCTTTGTGCGCGTGCCCTAAAAGCGCCGTCGCTTCAGGTCAGTGCGAGCGATTTACTCTTGCTACAACAAACTTGTGCTGACGTCCCCCTGCACAGAGGTAGAGGACCTGGATGTAGTGTTCCCCAACACCACAGACAAGAACCAACCAGATCCTTAAACAACATGGTTGATCAGAGGAGCTTATGGATTTCCCAGATTGCTAGCCACATTTTCAACAAACCCTCATATTCTGTATCAGTACTAGGTATGGCGCCTATGTTATTTTCATCACTGGAGTTTTTTGTTTCCAAGTTTCATTGTGCTGAATAACCTTGTAATGCAGAGATGTAACAGGAGTAGTTTCCATTTCCTGAAATCAAAAAAATTTGAACCATTTCAAGTCCCAAATTTTAGCTTAGCATCCGCGCAGCGCTTGGAACATCCGTTATATCTTACGAGATTTTTAGGTAGAAAGATCCCCTCTATAAAAAAAATGGGTATCTTACAACTTGATATTTGATGGCAGCTACCTTATTATAGGTTTTTTTTTCCAGTTATTTCGCCTTGTTTAATTGATTTTAATAAAACCGACAATTGGAATTCGTCCTAAAAATGTGAATCGTGACAAACGCAAAACCAATTTAAATTTTCGGTAACTGATATTCATTTTTTTGTGTCATTGTATTTTCAACTTTGTGTCATTGGGGGGGGGGATTTTCGTCCACTTGTCGTACGAATTCGTCCGTCATAGCAAGATCGGTGGTATTAAAAAGAGCAAATTCCGTCATTTTTCATTGATATTCATTATCGTATCTTTCAATTTAGTCACGTGGTGTTGGCCTATTTTATTAACATTGAATATGGTTCTTTTGGGGATGGTTTTGAAATGTTTTTTTCCTCCAATGTATCTTCAAAACGTGCTCATTTTTTCAGTCTGCCTTGTCTTTTTGAGTCTTTTCGGCGGAAATTACGCATAAGTGATTTGTATACCAATTTGTTACACTTAATGACCAAGGGGGGGGGTTCCTAGGGACCCCCAAAATTTGTTTTCGCGCTGGCCGCTGTACGCGTGGGATTTTTGCGGCCGAAATTTTTTTGTAATTGTCTGACTTTTAATGCGCGTCTTTTCATACCAAAATATTCAAATCGGCCAAGCCGTTAATGAGTTAATTAGTGGGGGTCCCATGGAACCCCCCTTGGCACTAACGGAAGTCATTTGGAGAATATTTTAAAATAAGAATAAGAAACCGAGAACAAAGCAACTTTTTTTTTTGCTTGATATAGTTCACACATACATTTGTAAGTTACCAATTATTAGTAACATTAAAATATTAACCCTTTATGTGCGGAAACACATTTCATATGTACGTGCAACCGTTACTGTACAACTCTATGGGAAAATGACCTTGTAATTTTGCAACACCCTAAAAATACAGGATTACTAAAACTGCTGGTTTTTTTGTTAAATATAGGTAATTTGGGTCTTCTAGAATAGATCTCAACAAAATAAAGTTTTCAACTGTTTGATGTAAGCAAGGCTCATTCGAATTTTCCGTCTTTTTGCCCATTTTTCGCGGTGTTTTCGAAAACAATTTTTTGCCCTAATTTGCACCCAAAATAACAAATCTCATTTTTTATTGCTGATTTGGGTTGTCTTATGATCCTTCACATGTTCACATGTGGTATAAATTTCGTGCAAAATTCCTCGGGAAAGTGGTTTCCTGGGGGGGGTCCCATGGAACCCCCCCCCCCTTGGCCCAACGTAGTGAAAACCCCCTTGGTCACTTAAGTGTTAACAATTAGTGCATATAGCATTGTCATTCGATAATAAAAAAATGAATCTTGAAAAAATATGTATATTTATCTTTTGTTTGAACATTTTATCTTTTGAATTTTTATGATTTTGACTATTTTGGGCTTAACCCGTTTAATCAATGGCGGATTTTTACCCTTTATGACCACCCACACAGAGAAAACGCTGTTCAAAAAGTTTACACAGTACTGGGCAGTTGTTAAAAAGTTTAACAATTTGTTTACCCACCGGGTGAACTGAACAGTTACAGTGTTGTTCAGTTCACCCGGTAAACAACTTGTTTAAATTTTTAAACAACTGTTTAAACTTTTTGAACAGCATTTTTGCTCTGTGAACATAGGATAAAAGCGTATTCAATAAGCATAGTGCAACCCCAACCCGCACTTTTTGTTAGCCAAGGCATGCTTTCTTACATGCACTATTAATTGGACATGGCCTATAGGGTGAGCACCAATCATGAAATAAACGCTTTATTTCATTTAACGATTACCCGACGAATGTGAAAGACAAGATTCTTAAAATCAATTATAAAAAGAACTAAATTGCTTTTTCTATTCAGTAGTCATCGCCACGCGGGACGAATTGGCAAGGGATTTGACGAATATCAAAGACACACAGTTGAAATACACTGATACAAAAATGAACATCAGTTACTGAAAAGTTAAATCGGTTTTGCGTTTCTCGCGATTCACTTTTAGACGAAATCCAATTGTCTGATTTATTAACATCAATTACACAAGCGCGAAAATAACTGGGAAAACCTATATTAACACTTTGATCTCAGGGAGAAATTATAAAAGTAAGAAATATATTTTTTTTACATTTCCAGATTTGTTCATTTATGCCCAGAAGTCTGGAAATTTGGGAACTTGCAGAAAAGTTACATCTCTGTGTATGACTTGTTGTACTAAGTGAGCAGGTGTTAGGGGTTTGGGTCATATATATTTTTTCCCATCACAATTTCCTATGCACAATTGATCAATGTTTGTAAAATTCACAAATCAAACTACCAATCCTTCATTTTGGTGTTCATTGGAATAAAACACTAAACAGTAAAAATAAATAACCTCTTTGGAATGAAATAAAATGGGCAAGTTCCCAGTCAGTGCAAATATGTTCTGATCACAGTCATTTTTTTTTCAAGTTAAGAGGTGATCCCTGCAGCTTTGCCTTTAATAATCAAATATGTTACTCAGTCATTTGGGGCCTTTTAAATATTTGTCACACTGATTACAAATGTGGTAGTAATTAAATCGGATGTGATATACAGAGTTAATCATCTAGCTTTGATTCAGAGTAAGACTTCTGCTCTATTATATTAGGCATAACTTGGTTGAGAAAGGCATGCACAATGACTAGTGTTGAATGTTGACTATGCAGCATGGTGATTTGAATGTTACAAATCAGCTAAATGTGCATGGTAATTATTTCAGGTTAACATGACCAAATTTGGCAGTTTTCACTACATTTACTGTCCTGCATAACATACTCATGTCCATAGAGTTGATAAATACTCCTAATTTCAAGTTTCAGAAAACTTCACCAAAACCCACTGAGCTGAATAATTGGCCAACTGCTAAATCCTCTGTCATCTATTCTATATCATTTGCTTAATTAACTCGGTTAAAGACACTAATCAGTGATTTGCTAAATCAGCAAATCGAAAAAATCATCAAAAATCAGATTTTAGCATGTAAGTAACAAGTCAAGGGTACTCATAACATTACCCTGCAAATGATAAGACCGGAAAGCAACCTAAATAAGGACGCAGAATCGGAGATTTTAGTCATTACTGCCCGAACGGACACTTACTACAACACTCATTGTAATGGGAATGGAGAATCGTACTTGGAACACTGCCGTTTTCTTCCTTTTCTTTCAATTCTACAGCTGGAAAAGGTAACTTATGAGATTTCTACAGACTTATCCTTCACTTTGAAGCTATTCCTGCAAATTTCAAATATTTTTCAAATCACTGATAGTGTCTTTAATGTAATAAAGCACATGGCACGAAGTAGGTGTGAAGGGTATCACAATGTAATAATCATTCTAAAAATTTACTAAGTGTGAGTGACACAAATATTCAAAGTCCATTTGTGCTCAAATAACCATCCTATACTGTGCTCTAATCGAAAATTGCTTGTTTTCACAGAGGTATTTTAACTTTATTATCACTATGGCATTGTATTGTTATATACATGCTAATTTTTGTAAATTTCAAAAATTCATGTAGTGTTGAAATGATCAGTGGGGTAGATCGGTATTAGGGGATATTTTATCACCGATAACAATCCAATCTGATATCGGTACTGATGCCAATATACTGATAGGATTGGTACATCTGACCAAATCCTAATTCTATATTTATTTGTGGGTGAGTTTAAAAACCAGCTCACTGATTTCTTTTAACCATGCCTTTGTTCTTACATCAAGAAATCTGTACTTTAGTTCTTGCAAATTACCCTGATGCCCTGCACTACATAACAAAATTATGAAGGCAGCTAGACAAGAGCTTTACAAATGCAGGTTAACAATATGGGGCATGGCCATGTATTTGATTAGTCTTCATCAATGACTCTGTTTGGTCAGTGGGGAAAGGCCACAAACAAGATTTTGTAGAGGCAAATTGTGGACCTGAAAGAGGTTTTCCACACAAACCTATTCCATTTCAACTGATATACTCCAAAGCAATGTGCTATGTTAAAGGCACTATCAGTGATTTTCTAAATCAGGAAATCGAAAAAAATCATAAAAAATCTGATTTTTGCATGTATGTAACAAGTACAGGTATCCTAACATACCCTGCAAATGATAAGACCAGAAGCATCCTAATAAAGACAGAATCAGAGACTTTAATCATTACTGTCCGAACGGACACTTGCTACAACACGTAATTGAATGGAGAATCGTATCTTGGAACACTGCTGTTTTCTTCCTTTTCTGTTAATTCTACAGCTGGAAAAGGTAACTTATGAGAATTCTACAGACTTATCCTTCACTTTGAAGCTATTCCTGCAAATTTCAAATATTTTTCAAATTACTGATAGTGTCTTTAAGTATTTTATCAGTTTCCCCACTAGAATTTGATTAGATGGCAGTGGGTGCCAGACCTTTTTCTGGGGGAAATCTACCATCATGGAATCTTTTGCACTTTAATTCAGCACCCTCTGACTTCCACACACCGTACATCAATTACAAATAAAAGAAAAACTAAAATGACAATGATAATTATATCATATAGCATTTTTCTTTTTTTTTTTTTACTGTGTACCAAGAAATGTGCCTGTTTGTGAGTGTGTTAAAAGATCCCTACATTACTTTTCTTAATTCAATAAAGTTAAGACCCATGGTCAATCATGTGTGGTGTCTTTCCACAAATATAGTGTTGAAGTAATCACTTAAGAAATCAAATGGCACCATGGGGGCAATCAGAAGAAAGTAATGGGTGACAGATCATATCAATAACAATAAAATAATTGAATTAATTCTCAGAAGTTACTGAAAAAGAGAGAGGGAAATATACATTAATTTTTCTGTAGATGGCAAATGACAATTTATTTAATTTTGTTGAGTGAGATACAATGTGTTTGAAATATAGACATAGTGGGTTTTACTAGGTTAAAAATACAACAGAAAGAAAGATTCTTGTTGCACTTTTCAAAATGAAAATAGCATGGATTTTGTCAATTTTCATGCCTATTGTTTGAGACTTTATTGGATTTAGGCCTGAGAAATTGTAACACAATGGAGGAGTCATTGAGACAAATGCATTGGACTTTAGGAGAAAAATCAGACTGGTAGTTTTCATTAGTACTTTGAACCTTGAGATCTTATTTCTGATTTTGATCTTTTACTGTTGTATTTTTTCTTATTAGCAAAATGGTTTTTTTTATATCCACCTTATTTTTCTGAAAAGCTTCTGTACTAATCATGACCCTCTGAGAATTATAGGCCAAATGATTGCCTTTACCTAAAATTTTCTTATGAAGTTTAGAAGTTAAAACCAAAACTCCAAACACATTTGTTTACCTTTATAAGAACCAACAAACATTGCACAATGCATACATGATTTATTAGGTGCCAGATGCAAGGACCAAACACATCATTTATGTATGATAATAAGAGGGCAAAACAACTGATAGCAGTGATTTCATAAAGAACCGGAATATACATAACTTAATTTTTGACATTTGTTGCAAGAAATCTGGAGGGCATCTCAAATGTTTGTTTGATAGGCACATTAGGCACAAGCCCTCAATTCTAACCAATTTTTAAGGAATCATTTCCCAGAAAAAATAAACCAAAGTGTAGGGATTTTACTTAAAACATACACCCATTTTTCAATATTTTCCTCGGCCTGCATTTTGCATTCTGATGCAATTTAAGGACTTTCAGAAGCATTTTGGGGGCCTTCTGGGGGCAATTTGGAGGTTTTTGAAAACCTGATCTACATCTCTACCTGATACCCTGCACCCAGAGGATGTATTAAATCCATCCCACAATGCACAGGTTTGGGGACACTTCACATCAATGAGGTCATGTGATCCCACAAAGATCCCATTTTCTTAACACATGAAAGCTATGACTTTCATACCCATTTTAGTCTTCAAAACATTAGTACTTAAGGAATTTTTAGTATGTATATGACATTTTGTGGTAACTTCCTACACTTGTCTTGTGGTTCTTACAAGTTCTGAAAATGTTAAACCGCCATTACTGATGTGTTTAGCAGTACAGTAGGCAATTGCGTGCATATGGGACTGGATTTAAATCATCTTTTTGCTCTGCAATTAAGAAACAACAAGACTGACACATAAAGAATACTGGTGTATGGTAAATGAATGCAACACACATAATGAGGTTAATCAAGCAAACGAAGGTAGGTCACGCCTTATCTCTGTCCACATATGTGCACTGTGAACCCCTCTACACCTCACCAAACCACACATCAATTTTTATGAAGCTAATTTGTGGATTAATATTTATGGTGATCTAGAGATAGAATCAGTGTTGCATGCAGGTCTGACCGGCAGTTAAGAAATCTGCCTGGTTCAAAGAAGCACAAGAGGGATCCGGCACAGAATTGAAATGACCCCTTTTAATCACTTTTGAAAAGTTATTATTTTTTACCATACGATTTCTATAATTAAGTTACACCCAAGATTTTTTTTACATTTCTAAATCCTTTAGTGTCCCAAACCTCATTCATGAATATCAATACATCCTTTGTTTCAACATTGTACAAATGATCCCTCAAAGTTAAAGTTCAATAATAATCATATATAAATAAAGGTGCACCAGGGGCACAACAGGGGTCACTTGTCAGAGGAGGAAAATTCCCAGTTCGAAGCAGATTTTCCAGTTTGGGGGGAGGCATTTTTTGAAGGCAGATTGGTTGGAGTGAAAATTTCCCGGTGAACAGACAAAATGGGCTGATTTAGCATGATTTTCATTTTTTTTCTTTCCCGGTCAAAGCGCTCTGGGGTGGCAACGTCCCTATTTTTGTTACTATCTTAGCCAATAATTTTCATTATTTGACCCCACACAAAATCGGACTGGTTGTAAACTGTTAAATTTGTCCGCCCTATATAATATGTAAATAGATTCTTTGTTTGAACTTTCTATATAGAATTACAGAGCTATGACTAGTGACCTCCCATAGACCTGTAGCCCCCAGTCACATTTGCGTTCCATTTGCAACTAATATTATAGATGGTGCAACCAGTATATTTTCGGGTTCTGTACCTAGACGAACAATTTGACCCATTTTATTAACGAACATATATATCGAAAATTTACCCCATTGTGACCTTGAACCTATTTTTGACGCAGTAACTATTGAACTACAACCTGAATAATGGCAAACTATACATTTTTTTAATCCTGTAAATGCAACGAACGCGTTGGCATACTTTTCAACGTGTTTTGACACTTTTCATATTTTGACCCCTGTATAAACCTTACCCCTTAAAAATATAGTTCCACTCCTTGATTTTAGTAGACTTTTGATATGTTTGTTTTTGGTAGTCTCAATACAATTCTGTTGGAATTGATTCTGTTGCAATTGTGTTGGGTTAAGGCAGCATCATTCTATTTTTACTGGCCTACTTCTTATTTCAGAAGATTTTTTGTCATTTCTACCTCTCTGCTCTTAGACAAACACAATGGCAAAAATATGAAGTAAAATGCTTACGATTTAACCTTTCCCGGGACTTTTGAGTCAGAAGTAGCCAGATTGAATTTCAAATTAATATTCATGAAAGGCTTAGCGTTTCAAAGTACGACTTGATTCTTTTTCATCTGAAACCCACCAAATCCAAAATCAAACGCGATGTCAGAAATCCCTTAATCTGCCCGACCTACAGAGGCGTGTATCCACTTTCCGGTTCCCGTGATCGACATGATGTCAAAATTAGTGCCTAACCCTCTTGCAAAACTGAAAAAAAAAAGAAAAAAGAAATGCCCAAGTCAACCATACATCAGTACAAACTGCTGTGCCAAGTCCAAGATTCGATCAAGTCTAGTATTTGAAGTGCGCCGTGATTACGCTGGCTGTATTCCGAGAATTTCACCGGAAGAAGTGGAATGTTCATTGGGATTTCGTACGTAAGTAGCTGTAAATAACTCGCGATTTTTCATATTTCCTTCAAACTTACAAGCCGTGAATTCAATTTTAGCAATCCACAAGCATCAAGGAACCTATTCAACCAACATTTATACTGTATTTGTGGAATTGATGAGGAGGGGAGTAGATAGACCCAAATCGCTCAAAAATTCTGTGTGCTCTTTGCGGCGTGCACGGGCGTCATGAGCTTTACACGTTTTTGCTTTGACAATTCGCCATTTTTTGTAAACACATGAGTCATAATGTCAGCGGGAAATTCGAAAATTTGCCAACAAATCTATCATCTGTAGATTTATCCTTCATGTACATGTTAGAGGAGATCGAGATATACACAGAAATGTTCATGTTGAAGGGTCTAGACATTCCGAGAAGAAGTAAAAAAATAATAAAAATAAATATGAAAATGAACAGATTATAAATGTAATTAGCTGTAATTATGCACAAAGCAGCTATCGATTTTCCCAGGGTCTGAATCATCCCTCCACTGGTCGCAGGACATGTTTTAAAAGAGGATTGACCCATAATCTACTTGTTACAACTATAGATTCACGTCATGCAATCCTACCGACACAAGCTTTCTATACTCCCTTGCACAAAAAATCCCCAATGCCTGTTAATGTTAAGTTCGACTATCCATGATTTACCGTCAGCCGTAGTAATCCATGTGTACCTAATCTTATGTGCAAAATTGGTCGCATCTGTCAGAAATTCACTATTTTAATATTTCTGTCCCTAAATGGACATCAAATTACAGCACAGTGGTCCTATGGAACGCTGTGAAACAGCATTTGCTCATAACACAAAACCGCAATATCAGAATAAACTGAAATTCCTGTGAATAAGTATTTCTGAAAGAACCATGATAAGAAACAGAAGTGTGCTGAATCACAAAATGCACCTTTAATGCTCTCTGCCATGCGAGATCATCCACTTAGAAGCACAATGTCTAAAAGTTCAATTGTAGAATCCTCTTTCACTTGGTGTGTTGTCGCTAATTTTGCTCGTCCAGGTTTGCTGGTGGAGAATGATTGGGATGAGTTCATCCATGGATATTTAACATCCGATTGAGAGAAGTGTGAGAAAGGAAAGGGTCATGCAATGATTGGATGATGGTGCAACAAGAACTTGGTTGTCTTGAGTTATCTTATTATCAAACAATTTGTAACCCTTATCATTAGCCTTGGAAGAGGCACACACAGCATACATATTTTTCTTTACTCTTTGAAAACTCACAACATATTTTGATTTTTATCATGTCATGAATTTCTTACTAGTTTTAGTTGACATGTGACAGCAATGGTAAAGTAGAAATCCAAAATAATAACATGATTAAGGAGACCCTTTACCAAGAAAAAACTTTACATATAACCATAGAACAATGATTTGAACACATATGAGTTGTTGTCCTGGTACACGGATTATATACTAACCCCATCACCAAAAGAAATTAAAAAACAGTTGTCTCTCCATGCGCTATTTGAAAATTCGCGCTAGTGTTATGGTATATTATGTGTTTATGCCGATGCGGACAGGCAAGTTAGCGTCATACACCACCTAAATCCACACATTGATGCTTTCAATAGTGTATTTCTATGGCATGTATGACCTTAACGTGCCGCTCGTATCGCATAACACAATTTGCACTAGCAACTATTTTTAACTAGCAGCATGGTCAGACTAGAGGTTTTAATTCATTGTTATGGTTATATAATTCCGTTTTCTATGAAACCACTCGAATTGGTCAAAATTATTTAATAGCGTATAATGTAAAATATTATTCGTATACGTGTTCTCCTTTAAAATCAGCCTACAGAACTTTTCAAATGTCCTCTTCATATTTGCATGTCAATAGTTTTTACCATCCAATAGCAGACATTCTAATACAAGAGCGAGCCTTTTTGACATTATGATTTGAACTGCCCAGCCATAATTTGCAATTCGCAAAATTCTTAATTGTCCCAAGATCAAACCTTCATGCACTTGATTTGCTTGGCTTGTCACAAGAGGTGCCCTTTCAGATTGCCATCAGTTAACTTTCTGAGAACTTCAATCAATATCAAATTGCATGTAATTTGCATAACCATCATCAAAAGTTTTTGAGTTATATTACCAACGAGGGCAGTGTAATACTTTTTATACGTCACCTTCAACACGAAACAACAGAAAAAAGAATAACAAAAACCATGACAAAAAAGTCACATTGTTTAAGATACTTATATTATCTTGGATGGCTGAAGTTGATAACAGAAAATATATCCGGATCTAGATCAAATATCAGGGTTAGATCGAAGACCGAGCCTGAATTTTTTTTGCGAGGCAATATTTGGCGAACTTATCAACTAAAAAAAATCCTCCAATATTATTATTATTATGCATGACGAAGCTGACTTGACAAATAGGTTTTTACAATGGCTTCAAACTAGAAAAAGAGAGTATTGGTTGCAAGTTGCCTGACCGAATGCCCAATATTTGTGCCTATTGTGCAGTGTTGGAGCGATACACGCTAATTGCACTGCAGTAATCGCATTCACGGAAGCTTCCATCTGCAATAATACTCAGATATATTGGTCCATTGTGTAATTTTCTCTTTTCAATTTCTGTTGCAGGTCCTTTGCTTCAAGACATAGTTTTACCAGATGGTGGTATATCAATATAAACTCATAATATGCCCAAATTAGATGGAAAGCTACTTCTTTGTATGTACATTCTCTGCTTTAAATCTCATCCATGCAGCAAGTTCACAACCCTTCATGTCCCATGCAACAATTTTCCCACTTTGTTAATTCCCACAATCCTCCAAATACCATAAATTATAAACATGGGGCACACACTATAGATAACTTGGAATCCCCTATGACAAGACAACAAAAACAATTTGGTCATATCTTTTTTTGAAAAGATTTACAGGGGAGGAGCAACTTTGGTTTAATCTTTCTTGGTAAGCTTTGTACTGGGTACCGGGACATTTTAACAGATTATATCAAATGCAACAATTTTTACACCAATTTCATGGCGTAGCCAGGAGGGGGCTCAGGGGCGCTAGCCCCCGTCAAATTTGACAAATCGTGCAAAATCAGCCAAGTTTGACAAATTTGCCAGCCTCACCTCCCGCCAAATTACATCCTGGCTACAAGCCCTGAATATTCCATGCTATAGAGTTGTGAAATCTAGTCTGAATGGTCACCAATACAAATTTCAACCAACTCACTTCTTAACCGTCTAAAGTACCGCTAATTAAACGAATTTACAAACTGTACCTAGTTTAAAGTGACATGAGGAAGATTTTTTTTGGAATATGAATTTCTCTTCCAATTTCACTGGATTCGTTGGTAAAAAAAAAAAAATACACCTACCTAGAACGTTTGGAGTTTATTGACAACAGTGCAAAAGAACACTGTCAAACCTGTTTTGACTTTGCCTGCTATCGTAATTGTTCCCATAGAACCCATGCTTTGACTTTCGTTGTCGTGCACGACCGAAACTACTAAATCTCATCTTATTACCATAAAGACGGCGTTTCAGCTTATTCACACGTCAGTTGTGATCTAATACTTTGGTAACATTCCAAATATGTAAAAAACCTAGGTTCGAGAAAGTTGGGGGTTCTTCTTCTGGAAATCTCCTCATGTCTCTTAATATGTGAAAAACAAAACAATTATTCTCTGTATTTTTCTGGGAATAAGAAATTAGATGCTCTAACCTTGGTTTGCAAAACCTGTAAACTAGCAAAGTAGCAATTGTTACAACCTCTTGATCCCACAGAAAGGATCAGGTCAAATGGCACTAATACTTCCCTGACCACAAATGCATCCCATCAAAACCATTTGATCACTTACAACTGTTAAGCTAGATTATTTTCACAGCTTTATATTTCACAATCTCTGCTATGATCCTATTTTCATTCATCACTGTAATAAATCTTGTGGTTTTGAAATTGAGAAATTGAAACTTAAGAACTTTTTCTCCAGCAGTTTTGAGCAGGCAATCCTGTAGTCATGCAAACGGCAAGCCGTATGCACAATAAACCAAAATTATACAGAGTGGAATAAAAAGTTCTTGTTGCTTCGTTATTGGTTACACTAATACCATAATGAAAAGTGTTGTATTTCGGCACGTGTTGACGAGGCCATACGCAACTCGCAGCATCTTACAGGTTGAATCATAATCGCTAAAACCCAGCAACCGATTCCGTTTAAGTGGCCCGGCCGGCTCAATCTGCACTGATTACGGGTATGTGGCTTTTCTCAGCTCGGCAAATCCGCAAATGTTTCGCAGTCCCACCACGCCAAAAGGCCTCGCTCCTGTACGCTACATTAATCCAAATGCCCATTTTGTGTCAAGATAGGCTTGGGCGATAGGATCTAAAGCTCTGTTGGATTCGTTTGTAACCTCTGCCTGTACTGTGTAGCAATGGGACAATTTCCTATGGTTAACCAATCTTCCAGGAAGAATAAAAACCTCTTCATACTTAACCGCTCTTTTACTGAAAGTATGAGAACTGCTAAATTTTACAATGGAGGGCCTTCGTTATTCTTGAAATAAGGGCTTGAGCTTTATTTACTCCATGGGGATTGGGGAACTTTTTGCTCAATATAATTAGTGTGCCCCATAATTACATTTTAGCTCTATGTCGTGCCCTCTCTTCACATCCACAGCAAATTGTGTGTAAACCCTTTATTTACCCCAATTTTCAGGAGTTTCATCATCTCTTCAATTTCTTTTGTTTTTCAATTCTTGGTTCCCAAAATTTAAAAGTTTTCCCTTAAATCTTCTATTACTCCTTAACAAATATGGGATCACATCCCCTAACTGGGCAGCAGATGTTGTCTAAAGTATAAAACTGAATTAAGGTTGGCATAAAAATTTAGATCTTGTAGCCCTCCCTCCTAACTTTTTTTGGATAGGTCAAACTTTTTATTTTCTTTTTCAAATTTTTCTTATATAACTGTTTCACTGCGTAAAATTTTGAATGAATGGTAATTGTTTATGAAGTCACTTTCATATGAAGTTAGAGCATCTAGGGGGATCTTTTCCTCATGAACGTAAAATAAAAAGGCCTCATACCATTTTTTTTTCTGATGAACTGAAAGTTGGTGGAATTATCAATTTTCAGTGAAACAGCAATTTGTGTGTAATTTAATAAAAAATTAATACTTAAGTGACCACGGTTTTCACTCCCGTTGGTGCCCAATGGGGTTCCATGGGACCCCCCTAAGGAAACCACTTTCCCGAGAATTTTGCACGACATTTATACCAACATGTGAAGGGTCATAGACAAGCCCAAATCAGCAATAAAAAAATGAAATTTGTTATTTGCTGCAAATTAGGGGCAAAACAGTTTTTTTTTTTTTTTAAATTTCAAATGAGCCTTGTGCTTACATCAAACACTTTGAAACTTATTTTATGTTGAATCTCTATTCTAGGAGACCCAAATTACATATATTTAAAACACAAAACCAGCATTTTATGGAATCCTGTATTTTTTTAACTGTGTTGCATACACCTCATTTTCCCATAGAGTTTTGTACAGTAGCTTCTTAGTAACGTCCACGATGAATTTTTGTTTGGTGCCAGCAGCACATAAAAGGGTTAATTTATTTTTATGTTACTAATAATGGTTTACTTACATTATGTGTGAACTTATCAGCAAAAAAAATTCGCTTTGGGTTTCTTTGTTTTTAAAATATCTCAGATGACTTCTGTTAGTGCCCAGGGGGGGGGGGGTTCCATGGGACCCCCACTAATAACACCAAACTCAGTTAACAACAAACGGCTTGGCCGATTTTAATTAATTTTGTTGACAAAACTATTTTTGGTACAAAAAGTTCGGGCGCAAAAAGCCACACATATAGCGGGGCCAGCGCGAATCAAATTTGGGGGTCCATAGGGAACCCCCCCCTTTTTATTAAGTGTTAAAAAAATGCCATACCTCACTTTCAGAGGCCACTGCTATAATTAATTTTAATGGCGTAAAGGATATGACAAAGGATGGTTTTAGCAGGGAAAGCAATGGTCAATTGGCAGAATAGTTGCCTACATGTAAGAAACAAGTGATTGGTTATCAGGAAATATGATGTGATTTATCAATAAGGAATAAAAGCTTAAAGTTACATACAAATATATAGAAGGTCTATTTTGATTGGTTACTCTAAAGTCACATCATGATATATCATGTTAGGAGCAATCATAGGAATTGTAAGATAGTAGGTCAACCTCCAAGGGTTAATAATAAAATAAGTGGGTATGATTTTTTTAGCACTAAACCACCTCTATGAAAACACCAGAGATTGAACTGACGGACAAAGCAATTTTAGAGAAGCATCGGGTGAAGCTCCAGGGATGTATTTTCTTATGATATTTTAGAGGATAAGACCCCTCTCTAAATAAAATGGTGATTAAAAATTTGGCTTTTGATGCAGTGCTATCTTAGCAGTAACACTTTGATCTCAGAAATTGAAAAAAAAATTAATAAATAACCAAAAATAGAGCGTATTTTTTAAAAATTATTTCCTGACGTTAGGTGGAAATCCAGAAATTTCTGGAAAAGTTACATTCTGAGACACAAAAATTCTAATCTAGCAACCCGCCTCAAACTGCATATTACTATTTTTTTTGTTTTTAATATTCGGACTTATGGCCAGAAATCCAGGAAATTTCCGGAAAAGTTAATTTTAGAACAAAATCTAATCTAGCCACCACCTCAAAACGGCCAAAGACGCTAATTTTTCCCCAAAATTTTACCAAATCACCTATAGTCAATTCACACAAACTCTCCAGCCCATCCCCCACCAAGACAAAAACACAAAGTTGCTCCACACCAGAGTCTCCCATGCATAGCAATCAGGTTTCATCCGGCCACGGAAAAGACATCACATCATCCACGCTTATCTTGCCTGATCATTAAAGCAGGCAGGTCAAGCGAAGCTTTTCATCCCATCAGTGTGTGGTTAATTCTCGCAGTGTTTAACGGATCACACCGCACTGAATTTTTATCACTGATTTTCTTTTTTTGAACTCTTGTTCTCGCTTAGGGCTTTCAGACTTCTGAGATTTGAGTGTGATACTAAAAAGGTTGGATACATAAAGGTGGTCAAATTTAGCATTGCGGTGGCGATAGTATGCTATGTTGTTTTGCAACATTATGTATGTAAGCTAATTATTTTCACCACAAGTGATTACACTCTTGACCTTAAGCATGTGGTGTGGTCAAATTATGGTGAACTGTAAAGATAATGGAGGGTAATGAACTTCAACCTTTTTTGAATGAAATATTGTTCAACTTCTTTTGTTCTTGTCTTTCAAAAATATTCAGCAAAACAAAATGTTATATCAAAAAAATCATTACATGTTTCATTTAAAATTAAATTTGGTCATATTTGTATAGTTTTAAGAAAATAGAAAAATTGCTAATAAAATAGGAACTATTCATAAGGGCCGGTAATAATCCACATTCGACATAAAATATCATTGTGGACTACCTTTTGTGACATCAAAAAAGGATTAAACCTCAAATTGATGGCAATTGAAATCAGAGTAAAGGGATTAGCAGCGATAATGCCAGCGAATCAGAAAAAAATGTGGAATGTATTTTTTAACGTTAAATGAGGGATAAGTGTGTACAATTCCATATAAGGCTTTAATGTAGAAACAAACCACAAATAGTGAAAAATGAAGTATGTTGAGGAAATTTGTCATACCGTTTTCCCGCAAAATAGACATATAGCGACGGCATCTCAAATCTACAATAAAGAGCTGATTGTGGTTCCACCGTACACAATAAACAAAGATTCAATGGTGGTTGTGTTGAGGGTCAAAACTGTGTGATCTGGTGCACGTATAATCAATGGGAAAGGCTTTTTTGATCTAAAGTCGGACTTTTGATAAGAAGTATAGAAAGTACAGAACCGACGATTAAAAGTACTGCCTGTCTTAATTACAACGGATTTCACGCAACCACTTGCGGTTATGTTCGCCACTATCCATGCCAGTAACAAACAAAAAAATATGAAATTTTATATACTTTTTTTCCCGATGTTTCGGATTAGCAAATCGCCTGCTAATCCCTTTAAATAGCTAGGCACTTTAGAGCTAGCAAGCCATGAGTCTTAAGCGGTTTGACGTTTAGTGATCTATGATAAAATTTTCCAGAATTCAAATATATCGTATTTACAACAGTGCTGATTAAGAATCTGAAATAAAAAATGGGGGTCACCACTTTGTTTTTGGGCTATAGCCCAAACAAAAAAGGTATGTTTTCACTTTTTAAACCACGCAAGTCTATGGGAAAGTCAACACTTTGACGTGTTGGATCGCCCACAAAATAAAAACGTCTCAATCAAATTTTGTATTTCTAAATTAATGTGAGGTCCCGATGTCGTTCTTTAAAATTTTGAAATAAAAAATGAGGGTCACCGCCTTACTTTTTCCCAGTACACGGCGAAACCACGAAATTGACACTTTTTCAAATTGGGCGTCTTGTTGGTGGCAAGAAAAAAAACGCGCCACATTCAGCATGCAGCAAAGCAGGAACGTCAGGCGTGAGATCTTCATTTAATAACGCAAACAAACGCACAGTTATCCGCGTTATCTGCCATGATAGCCCCCCAAAAACCAGAAAAAACCAAAAACAAAACCACACCCCCCCCCCCAAACCCACACCCCCCCCCAAAAAAAACACACAAAAAAAAAAAAAAGAGAAAAAAAAAAGAAAAAAAAAAAAAAGAAAAAAAAATTCGCAGAGCAAAACTAAAATGCTTCCTGTGTCCATGACTGGGCTCCAAACAGAATGCAGGGGGCAAGGTGTAACGCAGCTTGCGCAGTAACAAATCACACGTCAACCCCGTATCTTCAGGTTAGCTGAATAGTCTAGCATTGTCAAATCCACCAACAGTTTCAAAGATCCCATGTATCTTCTGCTGGTTTATACTTTTATCTTATGTGTAAAGTTTTTGAGGTTACAGAATAGTATTCAACATTGAATATTTGACATGAAATAAAAAAACTGGCCTAAGGGGACTATTTTAAAACCAGTGGATCGGGCACCAGATCTCTTTTTCTGGGGGGGGGGCAAAGTGAATTTTTTTGGGGGGGGAAGTGAAATTCTGGGGGGGAAGTATCAAATATTGGAGATTTTGGCCTAAAATCGCTGATTTTTCCCAAAATTTGGTGATTTTTTGCCCCAAATTGCTGTATTTGCCAAAAAATCACTCATTTTCTTTCGGCCAGGGGGGAAACTGGGGGGGGGGGGCAAGAAAAAAATTTTTAGGGGGGGCAAAGCCCCTTATGGCGCCACCACTGTTATACCCTTGTTTACACAGCATTATTGAAGAATCAATGCTGCTCTGTTCACCAATGCATTTCCCAAAGTTGTTCTCAACTTTCACAGTAGCTGTGAGATGTCATGTAGCAAAGGTTCTATTTGGACATGATGCCACTCAACATTGTTCATGGAACATATGGGACACAACATGTGTTTACATGGACATTAATATTACACTTCATCCCATATTATTGTACATATTTGCTTATCCCCCTGAGGTGTACACCTTTTCGTGACAAATCTCTGAGTGGGTGGTTAATCATGATAGAACTTCTGAGTAACCAATCAAAATAGACTTTCTAAATATCTGTACAAAACTTTTAAGCTTTTCTTACCATATCTTTGATTGGCTAAATACATCATAACCCAATGTATAGCCAATAAAATGGGCCAGTAGCTTCAAAGATGTAATGTAACGAGCTTCTCTTGTGAGATACACTCTCCAAAATGTTCAGTGAACACAGAGCATAATATGTAGTCTTAAGGAGAAATTATAGTAACATAAATCCACATCTCAATAAAGCAGTGATGTCCGACTGATTTCAATCTGGTGGTCATCAAATAAAAATATATATACCCTTTTCGAAATGGCTATCCAAACATACTCCAGCTTGTATAATTTTTCCTCATTTACATATATTGAACACAAGTTTATAAAGATAAAAAGCTCCTGATAACATTCTCTCTGGATCTACTCTGCTTACAACGCCCCATGCATGGGACAACAGTCATATACAGTCTGTCTGATTTGGCTTATTTGTTTTTTTTACAGGACACCACATGAGACAGCCCTCTGATAACCAATCAATAGAGTGCTTCTGTATATCTGTGTAAACCATACCAACATTCTTACAGCATTCTTATTTTTTGCTCATTAGATGATATTATAACCTTCCAAGTAGCCAATCAAAACAGTTCTTAAATGGGCCGATAGTAGTGCACAGGGAGTTTAATACCTTTTTTAAAACACTAGACTTGATCTATTTTCCAGTTAAAGAAAAAAAAAATCCTTCTCAAAAGAGTGCTGCGCTTTTATTGCAAGAAAACCTTGGATTAAAAAATCCTTGCGCTGTGAATCTGCACACAATCTGTGTTCCATTTTATTTCTGTGTAAGTGCGTGGGAGTGCCCGGTAATTCTGATGTCGCCTGATAACGTTCCCACCTGTTAACGAGTCTTGGGCATACTTGCTTCTTCTCAGCTAAAATACTGAATGATAAAGGTTAAGTATAAAATAGGATAGTGGTATAAGCTCAAAATAAAAGCAATCAACAGAAACAAGGCTACTTGCCAAGAGAACTCCTTATTTGGAAATCAGTAATACTGAGGAAAAGCAAGAATTTGATTTCTGGAGGAATAGGCCCAAACATATACGTCGTGTGACTGGCAAGTTATAAGTGCAATAGCTTGCCATTTGTCAGAAATTCCCCATCAAACATCTATTATCCAAGTCTTTTGGTCATGGCTCTTGAAATGGTTCTTCAGCAACACAATCACCTAAGAACCATCCAAGATTTACTGACTGGAAGGAAAGATCAAATTAAATAGATATCCTAATACATGGCAGCACACAGATGTAGCACAGGATCTATTGCACTTATGACCTTGTTATTGCCCTCACCTGACGATATCCTATTTTACTCTTACAGAAAGGATTATCCTCAAAAAGGTAATCAATTTCATCACTTTGTTATATCAAAAAGCCAGAAGTTTTTAGTTAAAGCTTGATGAACTAAGAATTTGGCGAGTATCTCAGCTTTTGCACTTGTGGGCTGTCTTTAACTTTACATACCCATTTCGACCACACCAACGGAAAAACAGATTGAACAAATATGCAAAATGAGCTCATTATTTTGTGCATATACCATCCACAGTTTGCATCATGGTAATACACTCACAGCCAGCGTCATCCAAAACTGGACTTAGTTTTTTTCTGTCAAGCTCACATCATCCATCACTTTTTTGTAAAACTGTTGACAGAGACCATACATACAGCATATATTAATACTATAACATACTTCCATCCTAGCCAGCCATACAACCTAACGCTAAGTGCACCTTCCAGCTATAGCCGGTGGTCCACAAAAATATGATCCCGCTTAATTTAGATTGGTTTATCCCTTATTTTAATCATACAAATCCTTATTTTAATAAGGTTCTAAATTCCACATTGCCCCCATTGCTCATTCTTTTTAAAAAGAATTGGCAGACTTCAGGAGTTTGAATAAAATGTCCCCTTCACCATAGGAAGCTGGGATAAAACCACAAAGATTTCAACATGGGTATTTTTAAAAATCCAGCATTCCATCAATATTCAAAACAACTTTGTTAAAAAAAAAAAGTAATACCATAAAATTTAATCTGACCCCACAAGTTTTAATACTATGCTTTATGGGAAAGGGAATAATCCTTTGTGCATTTAGGTACATACCCATTCAAACAAAATCAAGTACCCCTTTACCCCTCAAAATACCATCGAATCAAGATAGTTTTGGAAGAAACCTTCAGGTTAATTATAATTTCTTTAAATGTATGCAAATCTATGTAAAATGATTAATGGGGAAAAAAAAAAACAGTACTTTCTATTGTTAGACTTTTTGCCTGCTACAAAAAAATCGGATTCATTAAAAAAGGGCATAATTACCATTATACCTTCACACCTAGTCTGTCATAAGTCCTTTGTTTTGTTAGTGCAACGGGGTATAATGTAATTATTCCAAAAAATACTACACCAAATAAAATAACCCTCTTCCCTTGGTCATGCAATGCTATATTTCGAATCAATTGGGACGAATTTTGTTCTTAACCACAGAACCCTAAGTGAATGATTAACAGTATTCTGTTTTCCCTGGCAATATCGATTTTGCAGTAGATTTTAAGGGCGGTCTTATGATTGGAGACAAGATGTTATCATGTTTCTCATAATAGTGAGGTACGGAAGGGGATTAAATGCTCTCCACTATCATTTGGCACGCTCAATGGAAATAACCACCAGGGGACAAGGTTATACAAATGATTCTATTTATTAGCTGTATTGGTGGTAGACCACACAATGTTAGGTAGGTACCGCATGGGGTGCCATAATTCTAGAGGGCGCCTAAGTAGGTGCTTTAGTGCAAGGAATTATCACAGTATTTTAGCGACATGTGGTTTTATTAGGAAGACCATACCAAGGGAGGTGTGGTGGTAGAAGGTTTTCAGTGCAGGGCAACAGACGTAAATATAACCCCGACCCGAAGATTCTCCCGATTACAGCGTAACCAAAAAAAAAATAAGGTGCACCAAAAGTATTATTATGAGCATACGCACTTCATTATCATAGTTTGGCTACCACCATTTTTGGTTACGTATCGTCGTATTTTGGAAATCCTTAATGATATTTATGAACAGCGGTTATTTTAAGTTCGCCACACTTAGCGAGTGAATGAAAACAACAATAACAACCGATTGCTGAAATGCTATCACTCGGGAAACTCTCACATATCTCTGTTCCTAAGCAAAATTAACAGGGTCATCGGGAGACTTTTTGTTTTTGGGGGCATTAGG